>SNQJ01S0032600.1:3968-17916 GCA_010110895.2 Picea sitchensis
GCAATGGGGATTTAATCCAATACCAAAATAATAATAAGAATGCTCTTCGCAGTTACATTATTTCAACACTTGTTTCTTCACACTCGTTAAATTGGTTCAGAAGAACATTCCTTACACGGGTCTTCTTTTAATCCCGTTTCAGACCCTCTAAACATGAAAAGATTGCCGAGCGATCTTGTGGCCTTTCATGATCATTAAATTGAAATTTGAAGTCACATCTATCCGGCGGTAGTTTTCCCCTTTTTCGGTCTGGACGGTCAATTGTACGAACAAAGGTATACTCTAAGGAACTTCAGTTCTTTAGAAGAGTACCCCCAGGTATCATTTTAACCCTTTTTCGGGCCCGAGGGACTAAATGTACAAAAAAGGAACCCCCATGGAGTCCATAGTTAAGCTCTTTTCAGACTCCCTAAAATTGAAAAGATTGCCGAGTGACCTTATTCTTTCACACTCGTTAAAATGATCCAGAAGAACATTCCTGACGGAGTCCATAGTTAAGCTTCTTTCAGACTCCTTAAAAATGAAAAAATGGCCGAGTGATCTTTTCTTTATCACACTCGTTAAAATGGTTTTGAATAGATGTCTTTTCGGTGCTAATTTACCCATTTTTTGAACCGACTAGACTACCTTCGAAAACAGTACCCCAGTGGAGTCTCCTTTTATGTTTTTTCAGACTCTCTAAATATGAAAAAACGCCGAGCTTACCTTCTTTGGGCTAGTTAAACTTACATTGAAGGATGTTACCATTGTGTGTTTTATTAATCACATTTGCATACCCGCGTCTTTGGCCTAATGTCGGCGCCATGTTTCTCTCAACTGAACCATCTAAAGCATGCCTTATATGCAAGCCCTGTAGCACTTTGCCTCTGCGTCTTGACACCTTTGGCCCCTGGAGGGTTTTTTTCGAGTGTCCTTACTTTGAACATCAATCTTGTTCTTGCGCCTCGAACTTGTATGTTTGAAACACTCATCCCTCCTTTGCAATGTAACATTCTTTTATTCTTTTTCCAAAATTATTGAAAAAAAAAAAAAGAAATCAAATATACCCAAAAAAGAGGAAGGGAAAAATATTTTCTTTGTATTGACAACATAATGAGTCGCCCTTGGATAAAGCACATCTTTTTCGTTTTTTTGTCAAACTCTGGGATTTAATACGACCTTAGGAAGTTGTTCTCACTACATAGAGCCGTGTCCTCCTCCGTTTGGTTATTCTTCTAAACATATGGAGAGTTTTGCGTTGCTTCCTGCCTCGTAAACTTATGTTAATGCCATGCTTCCTGAGTCTCATCATTTGTCGTGCTATTGTCCAAGGGAATTTTTTACCAAGCCCGAGTCGGCCCCTCTACAGTTTGTCTCTTTCCCTCATGCTCGGCCATCCCGATAGTCCAATCAAGTCTTTGTTCGAAATCAATGAAGCCTTCAGTTTGATAATCAAGATTCTCTAGTCCATGACCGACGAGCCGTCAAAGACCTCTGGGTAGTGAAGTCGTACACTCATATTAGACTCCTACCCAAGTTTTGAAGATTTTGAAGTTGTTTCTCGAGCTCTGAAGACCTCATCTCCAACCATCATGCCTTATCAACTTCTAGAAGATGGATACTCTACATGTATATTTTTTTGATTTCGAGATGTAGCTCCGTTGTGTATTTCTTGTGGCTACACTTTATATAGTTATATGACATGGATCTACAGTATATTTGATTGGTAGCCATGATTTTATTTTATCCCGAGCATGGGTATGCTCGCCTTGGTGAGACAATTATTATTTTGCAGAAGGCACCTCCTGATTTCTGGTCCCTGGGCTCACTTGTTTGGAATGTTGGTGAATATTGTTAATGTATTTTGGCCATCAGATGCTCTTCTGACCTCACACATTAGGGGGCATATGTTATAACCCTAATTTTCACCAGACATGCTGACCTGGCATCAAGCCATCTTAGATTCCTTATTTGCCAAAACATTGTTGAACAACTCTTCTTAAAACCCCTTTTATAAAGACCCACATGCCCTGCTCCATTACTACATGCGTGTACATGCTAGCTGACCCAAGACAACCCACATGTACCTACAAAAGCACAGAAAAAGGAAACTGCTGACGGAACACAAAACTTTGGGTAAGTTAACTAAACCTTTTGGTCATGCATAGCTGGTCACTCGACCAAATACCTAGCTTCTTCTAGCCTATAAAAGAAGGGTTAGGGGTCCCATTTGAAAAGAGGAGAATCATAGTAAAAAAACTATACCCGATTAAGCATTCCCTTTGTCCCAACCTTTAACCATCCTTGTGCAAAGAGAAGTATAGAGAAAAGTAGTTGGAAGACACTGGAAGAAGAGCCCAGGACCAGGATCGAGGAGCAGTGGCCGACTTTCTCATTGTAAGGTATCATTGTGAAGTTAGTAAAATAATTGCTTTTCCTATCCCGCCATATGAGATTGTCATTATTGGAATATTGATTGTATGATTGATTCAATCTATAACCCATTAGTTCATAGATCAAATGCATGTGGATTTCTTTGTTTGTCTTTAGTGAATGCAGGTCAGCATTGGGAGGAGAGTTGTAGTCAAAGAATGACAAAGCACGAAAAGGGATTGACATCAAAACATGAAAAATAAGGTACGTCAACTTAATCTCTTGAGCCTTGTATTTACATATGAGTAATGGGGTTTAGTCATAGGATGATGGTAAAAAGTAAGAATTGTCATTTCTGCATGCATGATAAAACCCTTAGTGCTAGTCCATAGGAGGGATTTCCCACCCACAACTCTGTAGTTTAGGGTTTATCTGCACCGAGAGTAGGATTTAACTGCATTGTAACTAAGAACTAGATATTGATGAATGTTAACTGCTAAGTTCTCTGTTAAGTGTTAGAATCACAGATCTGTGTCCCAGCTAAGGTTGAAGACATCTAAGTCCTGCAACCACCCCTGCTTCTACCTCGAGTGAGACTTCATCTGCTTCGCAGGTGTTTCTGAAAGGGCCGATAGTTAGGGTTTTGTTGGTGCATTGTTGTAGCGTTGAACCTTGGGTCTTCCCCTGTGCCAAAAAATGGTTCCATTGCCGGGACCAGAAACTGTGATTGTTGGGAACTGAGGAAAAATGACCTTTGTGCGAAGATTTGAACTGAAAAAGAGAAAATCTCTGTGCATAGAACTGTTTCCCTAGTACACATACTACTTGATCTGTGGAGCTTTGTGCCAAGAGGAAGGGTCAGATGTGAAGAAAGGAGGTCAGATCTAAAGAGAAAAAGGTAAGATCTGGGAGCTTTGTGCCCTGATAAAGGTGAAAGTGAGACTAAAGAGGTAAGATCTATAAGCTTCGTGCTCTGTAGAAGTAAGATAAGTGAAAATGTTTGTTTCTAGAATATGGATCTAGGTATGGTTGATAGATTCTATCCTAGTTTGAAAACTAGGGCACTGATAGATGAACAAAGATTTGATATAAGTAGATCTAATAAGAATGGTGAAGGATATGTTATACCTATGCATAGAGAGAATGCTTGGACTAACAAATGGATGCAAGACCCTAGAAAGACTTTGTTTCAGGTTAGCTACTATGATCCTAGTGCACAGTGCCGAAAAGGCTGGGGATCATTTAAAATAAAGAGAGGATTAACCCTTTGTTATAGTTACAGAAAACTGGTACATCTTGCTAAGGAATTCCCTGGAAGAAGATCTAGTTTCCTCTGTTGCAACTCTATGGACCATGAAGTATTGGATTTCCCTAGAATGATTGCTAAGGTTGAAAGGATGAATATGAGACAAGAAGACCATGAGAAAGGTCAAGCAACTGAAACCATGGCATAACCCCAGAAAGAATCAGAGAAAGTATTGCTACAGATGAAAGAAACCCTGAATGACCACCGACATGTCAGCTTATCAGAGATATTCAAAGAAAAAGAATGCATAGAAGCAAGAATATGAGACTTTGACATTGACTGTGTTCTATATGAAGAAACATAGGTGAATATTATGACAGAAAGAACTTGGGAAACTTTAGGAAAGCCTGCTATGATTCCTTCATTAGGAGGAATAGGACTATTTAGAGGAAATATGATAAACCTATGTGGAAAGATCACCTAGATATCTATGAATGCCAATGGAACTTCGACAAAGGAAGATTTTGAGATTGTTAAATTGACTAAGAACAATGCCCCATTTTCTATGTTACTAGGAAAACCTGTGATTGAAAGAGATCAGGTCAGAAGGAAGGAAGAAGAAGTCTTAGAGAAGAAGAAACAAGAATTAAAAGATTTCATGATTAGGAGGATCGCACACTTGATTAAAGAATAGTAAAAAAGATCGAAGATGTTTAACACCAGAGACTTGGATGTCGAAGTTGTAAGAACACAAGAAGACTCACAGAACATT
This sequence comes from Picea sitchensis, assembly GCA_010110895.2. Classification (NCBI taxonomy): domain Eukaryota; kingdom Viridiplantae; phylum Streptophyta; class Pinopsida; order Pinales; family Pinaceae; genus Picea; species Picea sitchensis. Next base: position 8,339 of record SNQJ01S0032600.1, read on the forward strand.
GAAGTACTTACCCCAGATAAAGAAGAAGTATTACCCTTGAATATTAGGAAAGAATCTCAACAACGTGAAGTTACTATGCCAAAAGAAGATAAGAATCAGAATGGAAAAAGGAATGCTGAGACGAAGCTCACTGGAAAGAAGGCTAGAAAACTAAGTAAGAAGAGAACTAAGATCGAAAAGATACAAAAGGTTCCAGAGGGAACTTCACAGAAGGAAAATTTTCAAAACTGGAACTTCGTCGGGATATCAGAACAGTGCCACATGGCGAAGCAATATAGCTGTTGGAAACAGTATAACCGTTAGACTGAGGCCCCGAACATGTAGAATGACATTTATGGTCAGACAACCCACCATCAGACCATTGGGTTCGTGCCGTAACAGACATAACTGAGTTAATGAAGGCTTCTCACCCGTTGCAAGAGATCCATTGCCAAGTTATCTATTTATCCCGTTGCTCCATGCACCGAGAACACTTTTTCCAACCATGATTATCTGAGCCTACAGAATATTTGATTTCACACAGTGATCATCACGCTATTTCCATCCATCCCATTGCATTGACTAGTTACTCTTCTAACCCGAGATATTCAACCACAAGCGTATATGTCCGAAGAACTTAGTGCAGTTGAAGAGTCTGTGAAGGAAGTACTCATCGACCTCATGACTGAAAGATTCATTTCTGAAAGAGTAATGTCTGTGGGTGTACAAGCATCATCGACGAGAGGAGTGCAAGCCTCTCCGTCAACTACTCGCAGAGCCAGACTATCCCGACCATTAGTGGAAAAGAGAACCAAGCACAGAGATGACCTAGCAAATATGAAGCTGATCCCGACTACATCCTGCCTCTGGCCGACACAGTGAGTCATGATAGTGTGCCAAGAGATTTCGAGTACACCATGGTTACTGCGTACCTCCCGAAGGGAATATGCGTAGTTTGAGCACAACAAGACAAGATCTTCACGTTGAAGTTCACCGACTTCAACCTAGGAGATCGCAAGAACTATAGCATGCTTGCCCCATACAAATACTTGACCAAGAAAAAGGGGAAGAACTCGAAGATCATCCCCCAACCGTGGATGATGAACCTCGTGCAGTACATCCTACTAAATGTAATGAAAATCCTACACTTTGGAAGGCACCAGGAGGTCAACGCCTATGTCAAGCTACTACTTTGATGTTACTATGGAGGCTACTTATGGCTATATCGTCGTATCACAATCAATCCGATGCTGATCCATAAGATCACAGGATTGAGTATGCAAGGACCTGATCCGTAGGACTTCTATCCAGAAAAAGCCACAGATTGCGCAATAGCACATAAAATCAAGGATACATACGACAATGTTGAGAAGGGGACGTGAGGCTACAAGGTAGCCTCCATCCAGAATGGTGCAGTGCGCCTAGCATGCCAAATAATTGCAGGAAATATAGTAAGGAAGAACAGACCTACATAGGTCACATGCTTTGTCGTTGACCTCACAGGAAAATGTGTGGAAGGTCTACATATGAACTGGGTGAAGTACCTAGTCAATCGGTTGGAACTAGACTGTTGCGAAGCACAGGATCAGGGCTACGAGTTTCACTTTAGCTGGATCCCGATCCTCATCGCATTTGTTGCCTGGGAAATGTCGGAAGGTGTGACCTTCCCGTACATTGATCCATTCGAGCCGCTTGCTACAAAGTTCACCACACTCTGGTACTTGAGTGATATGAGCAAATAGTGGCATTCGAACGCTGTTTTTCACACATGTTACCTCTACCTGAAAAGATGCATCGAAGATAAACCTCACATGACTCTGAACACCTTACAGAGGTTACGAATCCTGATGAAGTTCCACACAGATTAACACTTCATCTACATTACAGTGCGAGCCGATGAACATAAGGAGCAACTTCAGTCATACTACAAGCTCACATAAGAGGACCTCGAGGAGATAACTAAGGACTGATCAACTGATCTCCTTATCCTCGTTGACCCTGCAGAGATGTCTGACCCTGAACTTGATAGCCCGGAGGACACTCACAAAGAACAAGACACAACCAGAATCAACATCAGGAAGAAGACCGAAGAGGTCCAAGACTTAAGCAATGCCTCAGAGAAGTCTGCTTCAGTATCACCTGACCGAGGGGGTGATGACGAAGTAGAAGAGATAAAGGGCAGAGAAGCTGAACAAAAGCAAGGTGAAGTAACATCACCTAGAGATGAGGCTGATCCCCTGAAGAAGAGGAAGGTTTATCCCTCAAAACCTTCTTCCCGAAAGAAATCAAGAGCCACCGTGACCAAGATACAGATTGTACTCATTACCGATAATTTTGACTTCATCATAGCAGCTCTAAATGACACTTCGCAAGAAATCATGGAGAAACAAGAAGCCAAGCAGCAGGAAATGTATGATAGAATTGAGGTCGAACTCTGAGGGGTACAACAGGCCCTTCAGTCCAGTCGCGCAGTCTCCACTGCGCTCCTGCCATCGGGAGAACTAGAGTTGGGAGATGAGCCAACCCAACTCCGCTGACTAGCAGATGCAACCAAAGCCCGCCTTCGACGAGCGCAAGAAGAAACATAACAAGCCACCCAGGCCTTGAAGCAAGTGAAAAGAGTACTCATAGAACAACACCAAGTTGCAGAGCAGGAGAAGGTTTCTCTCCAGACAAAGTTTGACAAAGAGAAAGTACAGATGCAACAAGAGAAAGAACAGTTGCTCGCAGAGCAACTTGAAGTAAAAGAAGCAGTCAACATAGCACTTCGCTCTGTGATAGGCTTAGAGCCATAGGTAGAAGACCAATTTGAGCATCAAGTAGACAAAATCACGAAAGCTATCTAGTAGCTACAACAAATAATAACATACTTAGAGCTCCGCACAGTGCCCGACACTCCGCAGGATGTAAGGGATCAAAGAGAAGCAACTGCCTGGAGCACAGTTGAGAGAATAAATTCCCTTGCCATGGAATGCAAGAAACTCAGTGATCGCAGTGCCCAGACTTATGAGAAACTCACTGAGAATCGAGAACTGAAGGCATTGGAGTCACAGCTCCAGGAGGTGAAGTAGCAAGCAGAAAAAATACAGGCACAGTTGAAGCTCCTATCAGTTGTGGAAAGAATGAAGCGATCCTAGGAGCAGCACACTGCCCAAAAACAAGTCCACACTATCTAGAGCAGAGTCATGGAAGTGACTCAGAGTTTCCAACCTATACAAGATGAGGCTTACCAACTTTTCACAGAGATCGAAGGCTGAGGAGCAGAACTAGAGAAAGTTGTCACTGTAGCTGAGCAGTGCCTAGAGGGACCCGTCAACGAACCAGTCATCCAAGAGTTCACTGAACAAGAGGCCATGGAACAACAACAAGTCGAAGTAGCTCAAGTCAAGCTCGAGACTTTTGAAGCAGAGCTACCTAGATCAGAGTGACTCGGGACGAGTCACAGGTGAGTGTTGGGGGTTGTTGGCCCTTGACCAAGTTTTGAGGATTCTTGGTCATGCTTGACCTATTTTTGGGACTTCGACAGGATGTCGAAGGCGGAGCGCAAGAAGAAGCGGAGATCGCCGGATCTCGGCCCCTTTTTAGGGATTTTTGGGCTTTTGGATTATGTAACGGGTATGGGAATGTTAGCCTATGGGTTTACCCATGTATAGGCCTAATTTTGTAATATATATAGGAAGCTAGGCGATGTAAGTAAGGGGTGCTAAGTGCTAAAGTTTGATCTATGTGATCAAGAGTTGTAAGTACTTTGTGAATACTGTGTGAGGCTTGCAAGGCTAAGTGCAAGTAACTGTAAGAGACTGTGTAAAGGCTTGGTGTTGTACCCTAGCTCAAAGAATGAGAATCTAGCGGATTGCACGTAGACCTCCTGTCTTCTGTAGAGTAGAATTTTGATGCTATGTTCCTATAAGAAGCTCAAACAAAGATAATAAAGAAGAGAAGAGTTGGTGGACGTAGCCCCAGGGTGGGGGTGAACCACGTACATGCTGTGTTTCTATGCTTTGTGCAATGTATTGATGTGTTTATGTGTTTACTTGCTTAGTACTTTATATAGATTAATGATAGATAGATCTGTTGATGCTTTGTGCTTAATAATGTGGATGGATGTTAGATCTGACTTATGAAAATATGCTTAGTGATTAAATACCTTAGATCTGAGTGAATACTGTGATGCTCTGTAGTTTAGGGTTTATCTGCGCTGAGAGTAGGATTTAACTGCGTTGTAACTAAGAATTGGATATTGATGAATGTTAACTGCTAAGTGCTCTGTTAAGTGTTAGAATCACAGATCTGTATCCCAGCTAAGGTTGCAGACATCTGAGTCCTACAACCACCCCTGCTTCTACCTCGGGTGAGACTTCATATGCTTCGCAGGTGTTGCCGAAAGGGCCGGTAGTTAGGGTTTTGTTGGTGCGTTGTTGTAGCGTTGAACCCCGGGTCTACCCCTTTTCCAACAAGAAGTAAAAAGATCGAAATCTATGTTTCCCAATGCTATAATTTATTTATCCAATGCAACAAATTAATGACTTGTTCCTTTACTATTGGGTTAATGGAGTCACAAGGAGCATAGGGAAGATACCTCCTTGGGGGTGTAAGTTGTTTTACTTCCCAAGGCAAGTTTCTCTAATCTAGGGTTTAAGCTAAGAGGGTGTATTCCCTTATACTTCTCTTAGAAAACCCTTGTCAATGAATGAGATGAAGAAAAAATGGTGAATACTATGGTGGGGGTGTATTCCCTTATACTTCCTACCTTGTTCCTAACATAAAAATACTTGAATTGAATAAAATCATAACAAGAGAGTAAACATCATACCAAGATCAAGAGACATGCTACGACAATCCACCACAAGATCTAGAAAATAACCTTCCAAGGCTAGCACATCACTTCTTCCATTAACCATTCACAACCATAGCCATTCACAAGTGCACAAGAGATAAAGATCTAAGGAGGCCTAAAATTTCAGATCCAAACCTTTGACAAGAGGAGAGTTATTATTTAAAATGATATCTTATGATCTCTATTTATACAAAAATTAGCCAACATGACTTGTACACAAAATAAGGAGTAAAACAAAAGATTAGGGGTCACCAACCCTAATCTTTCCCCCTTAACACAATAATATTAAACAATTCACTTAAAATTTCATCTTTTGCACAAATTAAACCCTAATTAAGGATGATGTCAGCCCTTTGGGGGATGTTTTGCCACTTTGAGGAGGTCGTTGGTGATGGAGAAGGATGGAAGGACCTCCCAAGGCCATGTGTCAAGCATCTAGATGATCTCTTCTTAGTGAAAACCCTCTTGTCCTCAAAACTTCCAAGTGCAAGTGAGTGGCACCTCACCACCAAGCCCAAACCCCCAATACCATGATGTCATGCTCAAAAGTGGGACATTTTTCCCCTCCTGGGAAAATCGTTTAGAAAGAAATGGGTGAGATAGGTCATCCAAGTCATCATCAAGGCCATCCAACTCATCTCTCTCTCATGTGGCATGCGAGCCCCTAACATCCAACATGTGGGATTGTAGCTGCATGGAAGCCCAAGCTAGGCTTGTTCTCCCAAAACTGTCCACCATCTAGGTCCTGCAAAAACAAATGGACACGCCCTCCAAGGATATCAAGTCATAAAATCATGATAAGTGGATCCAATCAATAAACAAGTCATCTAAACATGTGCATCAAAGATTACCATATCAAACAATTAACAACTCAAAAGACACTATGCGAGTTGTCAAGCTTTAAGTATGAGAGGGTTGATGAGGTGTCCTATTGGGTAGATATTTCCCTAGGTCAAGGAGATCCTCTAAGAGGTCCCTCTCTAATCCATGTAAAGTTTATGAGGTGGATGGGTTCAAGAATCAATGGGCATAGGGCTCATGACATACTAGGGTCATAGTGTCTCATTCATGGGTGCCTTTGTAGAGGGTGTGTGGTACCTTCGTCCGCAATGAATTTTTTCCAAACCCATTATTTTCATTTTATATTTTCTTTAGCACAAGGAGAGGTTGAAGGTAACTGCCCCGACGTGGTGACCAGATGGTGGAAATGCCACCCACAAATGCCTAATGGAAATGATAAGGTTGGATCGTGATGAGACCCCCTTTCTCTCAACCATGCAATTGAGAGTCATTGCCTTGGTTTGGTGACCAAACAATGACAATGTCATACGACTAGATATCCATGGATGTGATAGGTCAGCTCGTGATGAGACCTCCTATCCGTCAATCTACCTTTCATGCATTTATTTGTTATATTATGAGTCCCATTTTATTCAAAGATAAGTGTTTTATTGTTTTCTTGGGTGATCCCTAGGTGAAGCATATGGAAGTTTCATATATGTATTTTATCTTTTACCCAACACCAACCCCTCTGGGCCTTTAGCCCCTTCTTCCCATAGAATGAGGGAGAACCCCTTCTTGGGTCAATACACCCTAAAATCCCAAGGGACAAGAAAACGAAGGGGAACAATGATGGAAAATGGTAAGTATGGTTGGGAATGGTACGATGGATAATTAATGGATTTCCCAGTAGAAAACCCATTCCCAAAAAAGACCACTTACTAGGGCACAATGTGAACCACCTAGGTGAAGCAAGGAAAAAGGCATAATTTCCAAGCACATATCATGAAGTCTAGAGCAATCTAAGATACAAATTAATCAAATGGCTTAGGTATTGAAATGATGCTCACCATAATACTGAATTGTACCTCATGGAGCAACGCCTAGTTCCTTCTGGAAGCCAACTGGTGTGGTGGATGCCATCTGTAAATCTATGACCATCTGTGGTGGTGAGTGGGTTTTCCATTTGTTCAAAGTGTACTGCTAGTCATGTAGTCTCTCGACACTCCATATCTACAACCTGAGGGCATCGAGACATCATCTTCTTAGTTATCCACAAAATTGGGATACCATCTTGCTCCTACTAGGGGACATGTGGTCATCGTAGAGTGCATGAGAACCAAAACATCTCCTGGTAGACCCATTCCTGCAAGTAAACATCAAACTGTCAAGTGAAGATGATTTCATTTATGAGGATTATCATGAACGTTATTTTGCAGATGATGATTTTCCTTGTGGAAAGTTTTTAGTTGATCATAGTAGGAATATTTTTAATCCTACTATTAAAATTTCACATGATCATTTTGTAAAAATAGAAGTGGCTTCTCCCAAATGCCTGTCCATTCATACTGCAAATCAACAACCCTTTTTTGTTTATGATAACATGCAAGATTATATTCTCTTGAATTTTGGTCAAGAGTTTTCACTGCAACAATATGGCCAATAAAGATGACAACCAACAAGCACACGATAGAGGGCACATTTCTGTATCACCAGAAACTATGAAGGAGCATATTAGTCCTCTTATTTAGATAGATTTCCGTTATATCATTCATGATCCTATAGCCATATACATGGAGTCTTTTTGTTTGGAAGTTTTCAGTATTGGAGATTTAGCCAAGCCAGTAGGTTGCAGCTATAAGTATCAACTGCTCATCGTTTTTTTTGCAGCATTTGTTGCCTCTTTTATGGGTTTACTTGGAAAGTTGTTTGCAAAAAATTATATTCACCAATAAGATAATTAACTGGCTGCACTAGAAGCATGACTTCACTTGAGAAAATTGGAGAGCTAGTTAGAGTAGGGTAGCATAGATAATAAGCTCTCTTTTGGAGATTTTGGATTTCATCAATATGTTTGTTTTTAGCAATTCTTTTAGTTTGCTTGGACAATTGCAGAAGTTTGGAAATAGGTGAATGACTCCATAGACCAATGGAGCACTTCTACATTTTTTCTTTCTGCTTTTCATAGTTCAAGTTTTTAGGTTGACATGCTTTTAGTAAAGTTTCACTAGACTTCAGAAGTTGAGAAGTTACCGTTTACAGAGTAAAGATGGCAGAAATCCCAATGGATCTAAGGCACATGTCTGCCAAAGTTGTTGGAGTTTCACAGGGAGAACTCCATCCCCCATGGAGCCTATGTTTTCACCTCTTATGTTCTACAAATTTTTATCTCTCACTCCTAACTTTCTTCATTTTTTTTTTTTTGTATAGGTTATAAATCCTCATCATATTTTGTTAAACGTTCCTACATAGAAAGAAAGAGTTTCTGCAAGACAACAGAGGAAACAAAGTAAACACAACAAGAAAGGGCCAAAACCTATGACCAGATCTGAAGATGATAAGACAAATAAAATGGCAACTCATTATCAAAAAAAGAAAACAAGAAGAAACAATTTGTATCTGTTAGTTGAGGCAACTAAATCTGTTTTCCAGGGAGAAATTTCAATTTGAGATCTTAAATTTCTATGCAAATCCTAATTTTTGACTAAAGTTGATTGATGCTTGAAGAAAAACTTTTTGTTTTAATGCCCTTAAGGTTTTATCTCCCTATGGATAATGTTGTCTATAACCTGGGCAAGAAAAATGCATTAAGTATGTTAAAATCTGGGTTTAAAAGGGCACTATTGGAAGTTCCTGCATCTCTCCACACAAGAAATATGTAGGCGCTACAGGAACACCTGTAACAACCTGTTTTTCAACAAATGACACAGTGCTGAGTTTTTTGGGATGATGCTGAAATATGATAATGAAACTATTACACACCCTAAAATACTCATAATACACCATTTTTTTTATCTTGAGGAAAGAGTTTTGGAGCAGTCTTGTATGAAAAAGGAGAAAACAGAAAACATGGGATTTTCTGGAAATGTGTTTTTTTAGTCAATTTCAAATTCAGACTCTGACCAAACAGAGAGGTAGTTTGAAAAAATGAAAGAGGTATTTCTCAATCACGATCTCATATACAAAAACCTTCCTCATTTTTTAAATAAGTTTCATGGTTTGGGAGATACAAGCATATATTTACAGTTCATTTTTCAGATTTGAAAATACATGAATTTTCTTGTTTTAGTCATCATCTTTGGGCATAGATTAGGAGGATATGGAGAGGTATTTTGAAAAATGGAAAGAGTGTTTTCTCAATAATGAGCTCATATACAAAAACCTCCCTCAAGTTTTACACATGTGTCATGGTTTTGGAGATACGAGTAGATATTTACAACTCATTTTTCATATTTAAAATACAAGAATTTTCCTGTTTTAGCCATCATCTTTGGGCACAAATTATGAGGATATGGTGAGATATTTTGAAACACTGAAAGAGGTTTTTCTCAAGAATTATCTCATATAAAAAAACCTCCCTCATCGTTTAACATGTGTCATGTTTTGGGATATACAAGCATATCTTTACAGCTCATTTTTCATAAATTCACCATATGTTGTGAAATGAGACAGTGAGCCCTTAGTTTGATTCCACACGTGACAAGAGGAGGTGTCAAGTCAGGAGGAAACATGGATGTTAAATGAGGACATTTTTTCTAAACATCCTCAAATATTTGATCTGATTTGAATGTATTTAATGCTCTAAATTTCAAACCCCAGATTTTAGGTATGGGACTGATTTTCCAGATTTTTTGTAATCTTGTTGATTTGACTAAGTGAAAATTTGACCCCATGAAGCGTAATCTATGTCTATTTTTAGTATATTAGATCCAAAATTGAAGGATCTAGTTGTTACCTCATAGATCTATAAATATCATGTAAA
>SNQJ01S0032600.1:17966-40204 GCA_010110895.2 Picea sitchensis
CGATCCCTATTTTGGCTTGATAATTCTATATCTAAATACTGTTTTGATTCATCTTGCCTATGTAAAGAATTCAACTGCTAATAAAGTTAATGGTTATTTTTTTGTTCCTTCTCTTTTTATCATCTTCCTTTTTTCTTCTAAAACACTCTGCTGATGTTATATGATGGTATGACAAATGCTTATGTGATGAGAGGGTTGCTTTAAAGGATTTTCAATAATCTTTACCACATTGGTGTTTCTTCTCCTTAAATATTATTTGGAATGATTTGTAGATAAAGGTTTATTCTTCTACTACATAAGGACATCAAGGAAAAGATTTGTTTATTGGTGGATTTATCAGTTTTGTCTTTCCCTTCTCTCAATCACATCACCCAAAAATTTAAGTCCCTGGGCATTAGTTTTATTTACTTGGCTTGCTGCACCTAGGTAAGTGATCTTAACATATCATATCATTAGCTCCTTTAAATCCAAGCAATATCTATCCATCTATTAAACCCAACCAAACCATTTTTAATATTATGTGTGCTAGGATTGTTCCTAAACCGGTCTAGGAACAACTTCTAGCACTAACAATTACCATGCCCATAGGTTTGATCTTGACTTTCGACTGTACATACCAGATGTTGAATGCAAGCTAATATTCTTAGTAGTCATTCTTAGGTTTCTAATATGTGACTATAAGGGGTTTCCCATGGTACCTAGGGTAGAAATCACATCACACTTTTTAGTACCCATGTAGGGTTCCCTGTGAAGTGCGGTTACTTGCACTAGGAAGGGATGGTCAGTGAAGGTTGGGGTAACTGTCTCTCACTCCTTTGTTCATTGGTTAAAGAGACTTAATCAACCTATGCCTTCACTTGGAAGGTCCTTTCCTAACTTCATTACTACTACGGTCTCAGGACCTAATCCATTGGTGAGTTAGAGTATTGGTGAAGTTGTTTGTGATTTTGTTTCCTTAGTAATTTTACTAGTGGTGTGCTCTGTGTACATACATGAATTAGGAAAGTTTGTTGGTAGTCACCTTGAGTCTGTGATTTAAGGTGGCTGGTCAACCACCTCATCGATCTAGGAGAATTCAGGGTCTTCCACCTAGGCCTGGAATTTAAAGTCCCATAGGATGTTTTTTTGGTTTTTAGATGTATTTGACACGTGGATACAAAATCCACACATCAAAATTTACTTGTATACAAAATCTCAACCCGTGATAATTTCTAGGTGATTATTTTACTATAGTGTGTCACCTACCTAGGTCTCACACTGAAGAGGGGTTGCGAAAAGGTTTGTTGGAGGATTAAATATAACAATAAACAAAATTTAATTAGTTCCAGACTCCCAATCCTTGAAATTTAATTAGTCCATAGTCCTAGTTCACATAAAGTGTTAATAGTTAATTGAATATCCATTCACTGATAAACAATTTGACACTCATGAATTTGGGGTAAAACTAAAATGACGGGCATGAAAAACAAATGACCGTCATCAAAATTTCACTTGACGGGTAAGATAAATTTGAAATTCCAACCCTGCTTCCACCTATCAAATTGAATTCTCTACCGTATCCCTTGAGGCGTCGAATCGATCAAATCGACACTTTCATACTAGCTAGTCCATTGAAATAGTAGAGATAGATCCCGCAAAAAAATTGTTTTTTGCACTGGAGGTCACATGAATATCGGATCTCGAAGCCGAAGGCTTCATTCGTGATTTTAACCCTCCATTGAATAGATCCCACGATCTGATTGGCTTGCAGATTCCAGTTTCCGGGTTGGATTTCACTAACAGTCACCCTCTTTGGTGGGCCATCATGGACGACACTTCATAAGTGTCTAGGTAGGGGGCCCCTGCAACCCTCACTTCAACAATAGTGTCGAGAGGAATTCTGCCTCCTTTCATGTCTAACCAAACAACTAGTGTGGTTCAATCCACAGTAGCCACATTGATCAATATCTCTTCACTAGTGATTGGTAGGTCAACTCAACCCTTGAGTGCATCCTCCTCGTCACCTTTTGTGTATAACTCTTTCTCGTTTGGGATGTTGTCAATTGGCATGCATAAAGTATCGATCGGTTCTTAGTCATTTCCCCAAAGTAGTAACATTGGTGTCGATATTTTTTTGACTCCCCTCCAAATGTTTCCTTGGGGCAGAGGGAACATCCCTCTATCGTTCCCATCACTTGGGAGCATATATTTCCATTCTTCTAGCCGTAATTCCTTCATGGGATGGGGTGGTTTTATGGGCGATGGATTCCAATCCATCGACTTGTCGTCTTCCTCTAACCATTTCACGTTATTTGATGGATTTGGGAGCAATCTATTTTCCTCATATGGAATGTCCATAGGGGGAAACCATTCCAAGGCCAATGGAATCATGTGCAAGGGTTGTACTCTTCGCAAGGGATGGCATCGGGGGGCAACCCCTTTATCGATTAGAACTATCCAATGCAAGGGGATTTTCCTTCTTAAGGGATGTCACGAGGGGGTAACCCCATCTTTTCTTATGGGAACTAGATGGGTGGAGGTTTTTCTCCTTACAACCAGGGTCATCAAGTATTTACTCAAAATACTGGCCCATCCACAAGCTCTTCCTGGTGACTTGGTGTTATTAATAATATATGTTATTATTTTTCAACGGGTACTCAACCCAGGAGCTCCAACTCGGCTAGTTTGAATTCTAAGCCCCCGACGAGGCTACCTTTTTTAGAAAATTTAAACTTATCAAACCTATAAAAAATGATGAATTATATGGTTTTCCATGATTCAAAATAGCCTCCGACTCCCACCAAGTTGCCTTCAGACATTCCAAAATTTGAAGGTAAATCTGGTGAAGATCTGGGTGATCACTTGATGACGTTTCATCTATAGTGTTCATCTAATTCTTTAATTGATGATTATGTCCAACACCGTCTCTTCCAACGCACTCTTATGGGAGTCGCAGTGAAATGGTACATTGAACTTGAGGGCACAACATTTCAGACTTTTCACGATCTAGCTTTTGTGTTTCTTAAAAACTTTTATCTTCCTTTCCAATACGATGCCGACACTGGTCTCATGTCTATGCTTAAACAAGATAAAATCACTCACATATTAAATCATATCCAAGAGTGGCAGAGGCAAAAGAGACTGGTAAAATCCAAGACCCCTCCTGTGTTTTTTTTGGAATGGTTCCGTAAGTCCTTGTATCCATACATCGCCAAGGATGTATCAATGTTAGGAGTATTCTCTAAGGAAGAGATGATTTTTAGGGCCTAGTAGTTAGATTTAATCTACTCACAATATGAGATCCTTTACGAGATTATACCAGATTCACCGCAACCCGATTTCAATCCTTCAAAAGAAAAGTTCATACCACATGTTGATGACATCGTTGGGTCTATCAAAAGCACTACCACAGATTTGATTACGAACCGGATGCAACATATGACAATTCATCCATCCGTGGCTGGTCAAGCCACGACTTCAACCATTTACACTATCAAGTCATCGGGTGTTCACATTGTACAATCGATGACCCCGAAGGGTACCCAACAATCCAAAGGGAAGAATAAAAATGGTAAGGATAATAAAGGAAGTGGAAAGAGCAATAAAAATGGAAAATCTGATGCAAATGCTGGAGGGGCCAAGAAGGAGAATAAGAAGGTGAAATTCCCTTGCAATATTTTTAGAGAATATCAACTTACCCATCAATGCCCAAATATGGAAGAGGATCAACCCCTGTTAGCGCAACAACAACCAACTGTGTTGAAGAATCGATTCCCATAAGGTAAAAATATGCAGGCGGGCTCTTCCGGTGGAAATCCACAAGGGGGCACCCAAAATGAACCCTTGTCGGATGGGACAATGTCGTTCATCAATATGGTGAACCATAAGAAGGAGGAGATTGATTTTTCAACCATAGCTCGCGATTACTATAATCCTGAGTCGACGTCTAAAGGGAAAGAAAATTTTGATCCTTAGAATTCTCTCCATATAGAGAAATACGAGAAGGAAACAATGTCATGCATATCAAAAGGTGTGTATAAGTGTGCATCGCACAACCTAAATTCTCGAGCCACACAAAACTATTATGTCGTTGAGAACTTCGCTCATATTCCATGTGTGATGTTATCCCTAAAGGTGCTTCAAAGTTGCACTACACAACGAGCTACATTGTTGTCTGCTATAGGGGCTACTGTGAGTCAACTCGTTATGAAGTTCGATGCCACATATGTGAAGCCTCACTTTCCTTATCACGTATCCTTCCAAATCTATATCATGTACATGAAGAACCTTATTATGAGGACTATCATTGATGAAGGTGTTTTTACATATGTTATTTGTTTGTCTTGTTGGAAATCCATTGACTCTTTTGAGCTTACCCCATCTCCTACTCTTTTAATCACATTCGATGGACGATCGTGTAGAATGCACATTCTCATTTCCTCTTTTCTATCCAATTAGGAGGGAAGACCGTTTTAGTGGAGGTGGAAGTAGTCAATGCTCTTCTTGGCTATAACCTTTTGTTAGGAAGGAGTTGGACTTATGCAATGACGACTATCATCTCATTGATTTTTTGAGTCTTGTGCTTCCCTCATTAAGGGAATATCGTAACAATAGACCAAATGTCATTCAACCACTCTGACTCCATGAAAAATCTGAGATCTTTGGTCTCATTGATAAAAAACTCTCAGACGACAACTGAGAGCATTGGTGTTGGGATGTGTCTGTCACTTATGGAAAATTTTAATTTCCCAACACTGGTTTCATACATTTTCACTACCAGGGTCGACTACCAAAAGTCAAGCCCCTTGGTCCCCGTTACATGGGTAGGTTCATTTAGAACTACATATTTTGAAGATCTGTGGGTGTTACCCTCACCGTGCGAATCGATTGAAGGTCTTTTGCATGCCAGGATGTCCATTCCATTGTCTGCAGTAGAGATAGCTTATCAAACAATTCAACAAGCTACCGCAGAATCTAATCTGACTCCTTCATGGATAGAAGAATAGGATCAGTTTCCAGAGCTCATTTGGGTCCAAAATTCTTCAAATTATCTCAATTGCCTAGATGTTGTCTTTCCTTCTGACAAAGTTATTATAGAGGCAATGACAGGGACAAAACGACCATGGGAGGATATCCATCATTGATATTACTTCCTTCTAGAGCTCAATCGAGTCGAAGATAAAGAATCAGTTGTGAGTAGAGGTTTTAGTTGATATGTGAACCCTTTGGAAAAAAAATGGAGTATTTTTCGAAGGGAACATAGCTAATATATCATAAACTATTATGATCAACATCTCCAAGACCCATGGTGTCATAGAAATCATTTTTATTGGTGTAGATTATTCTTCCAAAGAGATATGTATATACACCTCTTTGATTAAAGAGTTTCACGTCGTTTTTTCATGGTCTTATGAGGAAATTCTAAGAATTGACTCCAACATTGTTGAGCATGAGATTCATACTTATGAGAATTCCAAGCCGGTTCAACATAAATTACGACCTGTAAATCCTAGGAAGGTGACAACTATAAAGGATGAGGTAGAGAAGATGCTTAAGGCCAGTTTCATTTACCTGGTTCCTCTTACAGAATGGGTTTCAAAACCCATTCCTGTAGATAATAAGAAATGAACCATACATGTTTGTATGGATTTACACAATATGAACAAAAATTTTCCAAAGGACAATTTCCCCACACCTTTCATTGACGAGATTATCGATGATTTTGCGAGAAGTGAAACCTTCTCCTTTATGGATGGATTTTCTGGGTATAATCATATTCAGATTCAGATCGAGGATCAACATAAGACAATGTTCATATGTTCTCGGGGGAATTTCACGTATAATAAAATTCCTTTTGGCCTAAAAAATGTTGGAGCCATGTTCCAATGGGCCATGTTGTTCACTTTCAATGATTTAAAGCATATCATTGAATCATATTGGATGACCTCACTGCTCACTCTCGAAAGAGGATAGATCATTTTTATATATTTATTTTGCACTTGATCACTTGATGGACATCATATAGAGTTTAGTAGGCCGAGACACTGAATAATGCCACTTTTCCCTTGAGTTTCTAGTACCTTTTTTCCTAGTCGCAAGTTGTCCCTTTACAACTTGTGACCAAAATTTGATGGTCGTGACTTGCTCTCTTTCAAGTTGCGAGCGATCGTGCATTACAAGAATGCAGGGTGCGACTAGGTGTGTTACTCCCAAATTAGGATTTGTTTCAAGGAGATATGATCAAGGCTCATATTTCTCGTAATACGACCTTGAGAAACTTTCTATCTTATGTGTCTCGATTTCTCCACCATGTTATCTCTATCATCCTATATATTGGGGGTCTCTCATCGGAAAGGGGAGGAAAATATATAGTAAAATCATACCGTAGGATTGATCACAGAGCTTGGGAAAGGATATTGGGAATAACTTCGTCAAGCCTATTGACTGTAAGTTTTAAGACTTTCATTTTATTAATAGAAGATGCACATGACTTCTCCCCCTAATTGATTATATATGATTGTTATGATCTTCATAG
Source organism: Picea sitchensis (assembly GCA_010110895.2). NCBI lineage: Eukaryota > Viridiplantae > Streptophyta > Pinopsida > Pinales > Pinaceae > Picea > Picea sitchensis. The sequence continues at coordinate 24,481 of SNQJ01S0032600.1, forward strand.
AGAATTAATATTTTCATATCTTCATGTTATGATTTTAGATCTGTTATTAATTCATAGATGTTAGATTTGATCTCATGAAAGGTATTCGTGTGTCCATGTGTGCAGATATGTGTTCGTGAAAGTGAAGGATATATTCAAAAGAGAGAACAACCAATGAGAATGCATGGAAAACCGTTGAATCATCAAGTGAGTTTCTTATCTTGTTATTTCATATATCTATTCATGTATAATTCATATTTAGGAGGGTCTACTGGTTGTATCTCTATTTCTGTCTTAGGTCTAGGAAGAGCCTAAGGGAGGTAACTCCTGCATGGTATAATTGTCCTACAACAAACTAACGAATCCAATGGGGATGTCATTATTGTTTGTATAGTTTTATTCCTCAGTTTTTTTAATCTATTATTTCAATATCCTTTTCTATTCAAGCCCCATATTCATTTTTGCTCTGACGACAAGTCTTTTTCGAGTCTGTTTGAAATTTCTCAGTCCCATATTTGATATATATACCTCAAATATATTAAATTTTTCATTTGTATGATCATGATCGCGTGTTTCCTGTGCGTACAGAGTGACCCTACCCTTTGTGTTCATGAGTTTCTCCATTACAACATGCGACCGCCTACAAACTGCATTGTGCAGTGAAACCGATGCTTGTGGTTGCAAGTTTCACACATACAACACACTATCGGTCGCTTTGTCTTAACTGGAAAAACATGACCAGGAACTGAAAATGTTTTTCCTTGAAGGGGCATCCTTCAATTCTAGCCCAGTTTTTTTTTTTTTTCTTATAGTCTTACAAATCCTTCCTAAATCTGTTCTAGTATTCATTGCTTCAATTTCTTTTCAAGTCATTTGAAATTATTTTTTCCTTTGTGTGCAATTTGTTTGATTGATTCAAAGTAATTCTTGTTTTTGTGGGTATGGTTTGAATTCATTAACCTCATTCCCTCAAACTTTTAGTGCTAGTGGTACCCCTGTAAGAGAGTCCATTTTCTTTTAAAAAATCTTCTAGGTTTTCCTTCAAGATTTGTTTTCATTGTTTAAACAAAGAAAACTCTCTTGATTTGCAACCTCGTTTCCGAGTCTTCTTGGAATTTTTACTCCACTTGCAACACATAGTTTGAGTTTGTTTATAATCTTTCTGATTTGTTTCTTCCCATCTTTTTGATTCATGTGATGCAAACAATATATTTTTTTCTCTTGATTGGTATAATATTTTAAAAAAAAAAACACATTTTTTTTTCCTTTAAATAGTTTTTCATTAAATTTTGAGCATAATTCAGCTAAGAGTCTTTGGTTCATTAGTTGAATTGAAAGTTGTATCTTCGAAAATATTTCAAAGGAAATTTTTTTCACTTCATTAAGAAATTTTATTCGCATTGGTGCATGCATTTTATTGAAAAAGAAAAATCTCTCTCCCTTTCCCTTAAGTAGCTCTTCATCGGAAGAAAATTTTGCATTTTTTGCATATAGCTTTCTTTTGGGATTGGTCTTGAGTCAAAACAACATCAAGTTTCATTCTGTTTCCTTTGAGTAAACAACAACCATTTAAAATCAAGCACAGTTAAAAGAAATTAGAACATTTTTGTTTGATAGCAAACCAACAATAACTCAGGATATAGGGCCCTAGAATAGGTTTGGATAGTTAATTCTCCAATGCCACCAAACGAGACTAGGACAATTAGTGAGTGAAAATCCATTAGTAAAAAAAATATTTTCGGGAAAGCTTGCCTCACACGATTTAAGCACTAGGTCAAGCTAAGTGGTTGAGATATCCCCTCTCCATTTTCTTTGTGGGACTACTTTGTGTATTGGGGGTTTCGAGAAATGGATGTCCCAAGAGTAACTCCAACTTTCTCGAAATTTTGGGCGCCAGGACTTGACCTGGTTATCCTCACCCACACGATTGTCTTGACTGACGACTTTTCCATCCGAATGTATTTTTGTGAAGTGGTAACCTTACTAGCATGTCCTAGGTACCTATATAGGTGACTGCAAGGGGGAATCCTTGTAGTACCTGAGGCAGACGTTGAATCTCCGCTTCAACGAACCAGGAAGGGTGTTTTCCCACATGTTCTGACTTTCACTTTGGGGAGATGTTGTGTGATGGTTATCGTAACTGCTTCTCGTATCTTTGTTGAAAACTTGAAATCCCATCTTTAGAAGACCCTTAAACCCATTCATTTTCTTTCTTGAAATCTTAGATTTTGCTAGGTGTGTGTTGTATGGATTGGTTTCATAGGTGGCCATAGGATTTTTGTTGATATATTTAATTTGTTGTCTTATCTATCATGGTTGACTTACCCCGTCATCAGTCTAGAAGAATCAGTAGGTTTAGCTCGAAAATATCCTACCAAGACAAGCGACTAGTTTTCCGACGACCAATCACTCGTCCTCATCCTCGAACTGACTTAGAAGGTCCTCAATTGTTTTTCCTAAATATACCCTACTGTCGTTCTCGAACTACCTCTGGGGAATACATACCCGACTACGAAGAACTTCGACCATTTTTTAGACAATGAATGAGTTCAACACCCGAAGACACCAATACTAGTGACATGAAATATCTCGTAATAAGAGGCGATTCAGCTAGAGTCGTAACCATAAGAAAATGATATCTTAACCCTCATTACACCTCTCCTCTACCCGATTATTTCCACCAACTCTTAGGGAAACACTATTATTCTGATAGTGAATATTTTTCAACTTTACATACACCCATATCGAGTGGCAACCTTGCCTCTACCTCTCCCATTTCTTCCCCCAAAGTGTCTACCATGCCAATTAGTATCCCAATAAATCCGCTTATCCCATCAACTAGTGGACCTGGGAATTCACTTACATCACCACTTAGCGAAGTAATAAACCTATATATGTCATCAATGGGTGGCGCTGGAGCCCCACCTCTCTTATCAACCACTAACGTAGGAAATCCACTCGGTACACCATCTCAAACTCCATTTTCTCTATGGATCCAAGCCATAATCCATCCAGTTTCATCCAATACCCACCCTAGTGATCATCAAATTCCTACCTCTGGTTCACAATCGAACGTAGGAAAAATCTTTCTAAATAATCAATGGAGTAGTTTTATCTTCTCTTCTGGTAACCCATCGACTAGCCAAAATACACCAAGTACTAGCTTCCCATTTGGATGGAATTGGAATAGTGGAATTAGTGCTAATAAACCTAGTGGAAATACATTCCCCAGGGTAAATAGTGTCCCTTGGGGTATTCCCTTCCCAGGGGACAACAATGTACCTTGGGGTACTCCCAATGTTGGGGGCAACAATACCCCTGGAATACCTCATTTTCTCAGGGGAAGAAATGTCCCTTGGGGTAATCCCAACACTGGGGGTATAAATAACCCTAGAATACCTTCTTTCCTTAGGGGAATAAATGTCCCTTGGGGTACTCCCAACACTAGAGGAAATAATACCCCTGGACTACCTCCTTTCCATGGGGGCAAAAATGTCCTTTGGGGTGTTATCACTGAAATTTCGTTTGCAAATGGTTACAGGAATACAACATCTCCAAACACCTATTAGTTCACCTGCAGCCCCAAAAATGCATTTCCAAAAGGCACAAACTGTACAACTGGTCAATAAATTGACATGCGCTGAAACACTAAAGGAAGCACGTGCACGCGTGCAGGCCAAAAACGTTGGAAAAACGCACATGCGCCCGATGCGCGACTGTGTATGAGAAAAGACGTGAAAACCTGTGAACGACGCATTTATGGTTCTTGTCAGCCCCTCACCCACTTCTATACCAACTCCCAACTTGATTTGACCCTCAAATCCGAGATGAATCCGAATGGGGGGCTGGTCAAAGACCTAAGGGTGCCCTAAAGGGCCCCTTGTTCACACTAAAGACCGGTTGGATATTGCCTCAAAGACTTGCAATAAAAAGAGGCCATGGGTGCACTATGAATTCAAGAAACTCATTGTATCGTTATGCTACCTCTATTCTCCTACAAGAAACCTATTTTCTTCTTGGAGCATACTAACATCATCTCATTAAGATATTCACCCCACCTCTTGAGGTAATAATCTTGGATTTCTTCACCATTTTCTTTCTAGTTTACCATTTGTAAGAAGAGATCTCACATAGGGGATTCAAGAGCCCTCCCAAGGAGAAAGAGGGGATCCATAAGTCCCCATTTCCCTACGATGTTTTCCCATTAATATACTTCTCCATTGATGGCATGATTATTGGTCAATTGTTTGATTGATTTTGGTTCTAATTTCCTCATGCATTTTAGTTTTATTTATTTAGTTGTTGTTATCTTAGTTGTTTGTTTATTTCATGTGTTTGAGTCATTTTATTCATACACTAACCTCTGTCTTGTCTAGCAGGCCCAACTAGACTTGCAAGTGCCCTTATTTTTCTCATCGGGGTGACGAAAATGACACAACAGATTGACAACTGTATTGGGGATAATGTATCAATTTACTCCCTATTTGGGTTGTTTGAGAACTTATTTTTGACCTATTTACCTTGCAGGGATAATAACCGACCTAACCCTACTTGCAAAGAACTGAATTTGGAGCTGGAAGAGGAGAATTCCACTTAAATTTTTTCCCGCAAACGCGTTTCAGAACGTGTGCAGGTTTTCCAGCCCACAGACATGCCTTTTGAGCATTGTGTGCCCACAATGCTTCTGTTCTCTGTGCATTCTGTGAAAAGTGCACCCAAAGGTTTTCTGTTCACTACGCATTCTGTGCCCACCATGCCTCTGTCTGAACTGTAACTCGCACATCTGTCCAAAGACTTGAAATTGTAAGAGTTTTTTGTGATTTTTTGAAGGCCCCTAGCCTTCAAAATATTGTTGTTATGCAATTTGAAAATGCACCACACTTAGATGCCCTTCCCATATGAAGGGTTAGTCAAAACATAGGTACTTAGGGGGTTAAAAACAACCATATTTCTCCTCTTTTTCTTTGAGTTTTCACATGGATGGCTTGTTTTGATTGTAAAAGGTAAGTTAATATCATTTACTATCACATATATAAACACTTGCATTGCGACCAGAAATCAAAATTCAATCATTGAGTATGTTCTTCTCTCTCACCATAAAGCGATCTTGAGAATCAGAAAAGCGATTGAGGGAAGATTGCATCTCCCTTAACAAAATCTTTAGGAGAGGACAAAGCCCCCTAGGGCTCCTCTTAGTTTATTTTTCAAAACATCTTAAATTTGTAAGGGCCCATACATGCCCAGATGTATCAAAGTTAGGATAGTTATTGAAGCTACTTTCTTAGTTTAAATCACTAGGAGAGTTTAAAGATTATTGTAACGGGCCCATACATGCCTAGATGCTTACAATCTAAGATAGTTTTTTGAAGCTTTATTAGAATAAATCACATTAGCGAGTTTAAAGGATTAGTAAGGACCCATATGTCCACATGCTATTTCTTTAGAGAATTTAAAATTCCATAAGGTTGTACCAATGACATCTAGTAAGATAGGTAATTGTTGGCCCTTGACCAAGTTTTGAGGGTTCTTGGTCATGTTGACCTATTTTGGGACTTCGACAGGTTGTCGAAGGTGAAGCGCAAAATGAAGAAGAGATCACGGGATCTTGGCCCCTTTTTAGGGATTTTTGGGTTTTTGGGATTATGTAATGGGTATGGAACTGTCAGCCCATGGGTTTACCCATGCTTAGGCCCACTTTTGTAATGTATATATAGAATACTAGGACTTCTAGCTTAGGATTTTCCCGGCCTCAGTTGGAAAAAGCCTCAGTTGGAAAATGTATATACACTTTTGTAATGTATATATACTTTTGTAATGTCTATATTCAAATTTATCTTCGCGACTTCACGAAGATCTTCATTTTCTTTTGGTAAACCCTCTGAAGTTCCTGTTCCCGAACCTCTCTATCTTCTTCCACCTCTCTCCTCCGACGATGGATGATTTTATAGCCTTCGGGACTTAGTAAAGTCCTCGACCCCTTGCACACTTATATTGTTCTTGAACTCTTTCTGTACTCCTTGAAGAGTTCTGCGTAGGTTCTTCTTCGACTTTGCTCGGCTTGAAAATCTCCAAGGTTCCCAGTTTCTCCGCGTCCTTCAGTGGACTTCCTCTTACCCTCCTGGCAACTTGATGTCTTCCTCTTGATATTTGTAAGATGAACTTACAATATCCTTGGTGCACTCCTTGTTCTTGGCTCAGCTCTTCGATGGTGTCTCCCTTAGACTTATGGAAGGTTTTAAGGCATCTCCTTTCCTTTGTTAATGCACTCTTGCAAAACGTTCCTTCCTCAGAATGTTCAACAATTTTGGGATTCTCTTAAGGGTTCCAACACTTTCAAATGTGTCGGTAGCGTGCATCCTCACACCAACTCGATGCCCTCCTAGCAGAGTACTTCAGAGTGTTTAGTAACTCTGGGCTATATCTTCCCTTTTACACTCTTTCCCTCCAAGGTATTTAACCAACTTGAAATTTCTTCCCGAGTCTATGAATTATCCTAGTATGCCCTCCTAAGAGTTTCTCTTTTGACTCCACTAAGTTCAGACACACACTCCTTGTGTCGGTTCACAGAGTTTCCTCACTCTGTCGCACACTCCTTGCACTTAACCTAGAGAACCAGACTTAATCCAACACACTCATAGATAGAAGGTTGTAGTTCTATCCATGCAGACGATTTATAACATTCATCTACAATTCAAATGCATACACATGATATTCATAACACGGTACCCATTACACAGAAATTGATAACAGGAAATAACTGTCACTTTTCTATTAATGGCAGAATATCAAATTACAAATGGTTGAGTCTGGACTGCGACTAATTCTCGTCTCTATGTGTTTTTCTCCCTATCTCATATGCATATGTCTACAACAACCTCTTAGCTAACCTTGTCTACTAGAAACAATAAAATAATTTATACAAGAGGGGCTTGACGAGCTTCCCTCCATACTAAACTAGTGGTGTCAAATCACCATTCAAACCGCCTGTCTAATGGGGAAATTACAATTATGGAAATCTGCTCCAAATCAGATGCAGATCCCTCCTACCGTAAACCACTTAATGGCAACCTTATCTCTAGCTTGTGCGAAGGCATAGCTTGGCTCTTCCATCTTGTCATCATTAATGCCTGGATCGTGCTTTATATTCTCGAGGGAAAAATGAAAGGGAGGCGCCTCTCCCTTCCTTGAATGCACACCACGCGTGTTAATAGGCTGACGTGTGCTAAGGTGGAGAGATTCTCCTGAATCATACTCCACGGCTACGAAAATCATGAGATCCTTCTCATGAGCTTCCCAGCTCTGTTGAAATCCTCTTGGATCCCAAACTTTCCCCTAGAGATGTCTCTCTGCTCTCATTTGTTCCTGCTGTTGCTCGTGCAGGTTCCTTTTTGTCGATCTTCTCCTCGCTGACATCTTCTTGTGCTAACCTCAACATCAACCTCCTTAAATCCTCTATCACTCTACCCAGTTTGTCTATTGGATGGCTCTCCTTATGCAGTCTTCTCTACTGCACTTTCTTCTGTCGATCAAAGGATAGATCATATTGGTCCCCCATGCTATTTTTTCCATCTCCCATGGCCTTACCTTGCCACCCTATTGCAGACTCTAGTCCTACAGTCTCATTATTGAGTTGCTTCTCAACTTCCTCCCTTGATAGATTATCTTTTGTCAGCTCCTCTTGTGTTGGTTCAATTCCAACTTCCACCAGCTACTCCATGGGCTGGTCTACTCCCCCGTTTGTTTCCATCTTGACTTGTTGGATGTGATGATTTTTCACTATCACCCTTCTCTCCAGGGATTCCAACTCTGCACACAGATCAACAAAATCCATGTTGTCTACCTCCTCTTCTGCTGAAAATTTCGATGTTGCAGTTACCTCCTGTTCAGCTTCCTGGCTGAAAATTTCGAGAAATTCCTTGGAATGTTCTTCTCCTGTTGTTGTGGAAAAAATCAATGTCTACTCCTTCTCCTCCTCCTTGATAGTTTCTATTGGATGTCCCTCTGTCGTTGCACCTGCAATACGTGCTCTTGCCTCAAATGGGCGGCTTTGTAGGAATATCTCAATTCCCCAAATGATCATAATACATTTTTGATCCTCCTCTGTCAACACTCCTTGCTAATCTGAATTCATCTCTGAGTTCATGAGGCTGTTAGACAGTCTCTTCTCCTCTCCCTTGCCCATATTGACATCTGGGATTCCTCTCCTGCCATCCTGGCAATCTGTGAGATTGACTGGTCCCATCTTATTCCTCTCCTAGCAATACGAAATTCCACTGCTGCTCCCCTGACAATCTATGAGATCCTCATTTGACCTCCCTTCCTTATTACTGAGGATTTTTCCAACCTCTTGTTCACAGATGTAAACCATTTCCTCCTTTGTGTCACTGAGGTTTTTAATTTCCCTCACCCACCTCCTCAACTCTCATTTCTACTTTCTGGCCAACAACTCCTGGACAAGGAATTTAGTTGTTCTCTTCAAGGGCCATTCATACCTCCAGTATACCCTTGCCCCCTGCTGCATCTTGAATGCTAGCATATCCATTTGGGCTCGGATTTCACTGAGCTCCTTGTCAATTTTTTCTTTTCTTTTCATCTTGCGGTCTGCTCCTCGACCACATTTATGACCTTTAGTATCCATATTCACCTTTTACCTGTCGTCCTGTCAAGTATGTTGTTCACTCTGCAACTAAGAGCATCTCCAACTTCTCCTTTGCCTGAAATCTACAGACAAAAATTGCACTCTGATACCACTTTGAAGCCAACCCCCAACCCTCTCTCCTTAGGGCTGCTCGACCTCCCAGTCTAGGATTGTTAGAAATACTAAGTTGGAGAGACTCCTTAGATTCCTTCTTAGAACCTGAGAATTCTATCACAGGTCCTTCCTTTCCTCGCGCAGGTTGTGTGGTACCTGCGAACCCTCTCCTTAGTGTTCTTTAAAGTTTAACTCCAACGATGCTATATCTCTATGCTAGAATTCCATTTTTTATGTGACCATGGATTACGACCGTGGGCCAGTGCCCTTCGCGACTCCATGCTTTGAAACTTTTGTGAGCTACTTGCACCCCTTTTTCTGATTTTCGAATTGATGAATTCTCCAAGACCAAATCTACGGTGCATGTTCTCCTTGTGATCGACGACTGAGATCAAATAGCGAGTTTGGACTTCGTGAGTCCTCCCTTCTCTCAACTCCTTCCTTCCCGACTTACGAAACAACAAAGCGCTGATTTTCCGCCACGTATCCTATCTCAACGGATGGCTAGGATCTCCTCATCTTCCGACTCTCAGATATTTCTTCCCCCAATATCTTCGGCTCCTCTAAATTGTGTGGATTGCTTCCATGCATCCTTTCTAGATCCAACAACCTGGATTCAAATCTCTCTCGTGACTTTGCGAAGATCTTTGTTTTCTTTTGGTAAACCCTCTGAAGTTCCTGTTACTGAACCTCTCGATATTCTGCCACCTGTCTCCTCCGACGATGGACGATTTCATGGGCTTCGGGACTTCGGCAAGTCCTTGACCCCTTGAAAAATTAGCGCAGTTTCCTTCCTCGAGACTTAGACTGTTCTTGAACTCTTTCTGCACTCCTTGCAGAGTTCTGCGCAGGCTCTTCTGTGACTTTGCTCGGCTTGAAAATCTACAAGGTTCCTAGTTCCACTGCGTCCTTCAGTGGACTTCCTCTTGCCCACCTGTAAACTTGACGCCTTCCTCCTAGGATTTGTAATATGAACTTACAATATCCTTGGCACACTCCTTTTGCTCGGCTCAGATCTTCGACGATTTCTCCCTTATCCTTATGGAAGGTTTTAAGGTATCTCCTTTCATTTGTCGATGCACTCTTGCAAAGCCTTCCTTCCTCAGAATGTTCAACAATTATGGGATTCTCTTAAGGGTTCCAACACTTTCAAATGTGTCGGTAGCGTGTGTCCTCACACCAAATTGATGCCCTCCTGGCAGAATACTTCAGAGTGTTCAGTAACTCTGGATTGTATCTTCCCTTTTACAGTCTTTCCCTCCAAGGTATTTAACCACCTTGAAATTTCTTCCCGAGTCTGTGAATTATCCTGGTATGCCCTCCTAGCAGTTTCTCTTCTGACTCCACTGAGTTCAGACACGCACTCCTTGCTTCGGTTCACAGATTTTCCTCACTCTGTTGTGCATTCCTTGCACTTAACCTAGAGAACCAGACTTAATCCAACACACTCACAGATAGAAGGTTGTAGTTCTATCCCTGCAGACAATTTCTAAAATTCATTTACAATTCAAATGAATACACATGATATTCATAACACAATATCCATTACACAGAAATTGATAACAGGAAAAAACTGTCACTTTTCTATTAATGGAAGAATATCAAATTACAAATGGTTGAGTCTCGACTCTCTGTGTTTTTCTCCCTATCTCCTATGCATCTATCTACAACAACCTCTTGTCTAACCTTATCTACTGGAAATAATACAATAATTTATACAAGAGGGGCTCGACGAGCTTCCCTCCATACTAAACTAGTGGTGTCAAATCACCATTCAAAACGTCTGTCTAATGGGCAAATTACAATGATGTAAATCTGCTCCAAATCGGATGCAGATACCTCCTACCATCAATCACTTAATGGTGACCTTATCTCCAGCTTGTGCGAAGGCATACCTTGGATCTTCCATATTGTCATCATTAGTGCCCAGAAAATGCTTTATATTCTTGAGGGACAAATGAGAGGGCAACGCCTCTCCCTTCTTCAAATGTGCACCACACGTGTTAATCAACTGACGCGTGATGAGGTGGAGTGATGCTCCTGCACTAGCTTGCAATACTCGAATAGGGTATAAGGGTAACTCATCATGGCTTGATAGCTTACCAACACGCTAACATATGTCAGAGGCTCTGGAATAATATTTGGCATCCTTGAACACCATTGGCCACCATCATCCTGCTTGTAATACCTTCCGTGTAGTTGCCTTTCCGTTGACGTGTCCTCCCGAAACTCCGTTGTGACACTCCCAAAAAATATCTAATCTCTCATGGTCAAGAATGTGGTGTCTGAGGATGTTATCCAATCCTAATTTGTACAAGTGTCCCACAATCAGTTGATAGTTTGTTACTCAAACCACTAGGTGTTGCTTTTGAGTTGTGTGATAACCTTCAGGAAAAACACCCATGCTCAAAAATAAAGAAATGTCATACAAGTAATAAGGAATAGATACAACCTTGAAAATAGATGCATCTGGGATCTTATCATCTACAAACCCTCCACTCTCTACTAATTCTATTCTAGAAAAATGGTCTGAACCCACATTTAATTTGTCGGGCTTAACAATGACCTCAAACGAAAATTCTTGAAACAACAATAACCATCTACAAATTCTTCCTTATAACATAGGATTATTAACAAGATATTTCAAAGAAGAGTGATCAATAAAGAATTTAAAGTGTCTGCCTAGCAAATAATTTCTAAACTTTTGCAAACTATAAACCATTTCTAAACCTTCCCTTTTAGTTGTAGTGTAGTTGCACTCACCTTGAGAAATCTTCCTACTAGAAAAGTAGACGTGATGATCTAGGTTTCATTCCCTACTTTTTTCAAGGATATCCCCCATAGTAATGTCATAAACATCAATGTACACATGGAATTCTACTTGCCAATTTGGATAAAAAAGAATAGGAGCAGTACTTAACTTCTCTTTGAGGGTATCAAAGGCTTAATCACATTTTGGCATCCAACTAAAAAACTCATATTTCTTTAACAACTTTTCTAATGGGGAGACTATGCTTTCATAAATTCTGATAAGCTTGTGATAATAACCTGTGTAACTTAACATTGAGCACAATTGTTTAGCAATTGTAGGAGGAGGCATATTTAATATCACAACAAATTTTGCAGGATCCACCACCACTCCTTCCCTGCAGACTATGTGTTTGAGTAGATTCCCAAATGGTACACCAAAGATACATTTATTTAGGTTTAGGGAAATCTATAGTTGTCTACAACAATAAAACATCAGTCATAATAGACTTATATGCTCCTTTAATAGGTTGTACACAATCCAATCATCCATATAGACTTCAAGAAACTTGTGACTGAAGTTGCGGGATACTGCAATCACTATCCGAGAGAACACCATTGGGGAATTATTGAGCCTAAAAGGTAGGAAAATGATCCCCACTCAATGGTGAATGTATTATTTTTCTTGTCCTCTTTGGCAATTATAACTTGGTGATAGCCAAAAAACCCATCTCTAAAAGAATATGATTCATTCCCCGTTGCTTGGTCCAGGACCTCATCGCTAAAGGGAGTGGGAATCAAGCTCCTGTAATCCACACCGACTCGTATATTCTCAATACATTTCTTTCTCTGTATTACAATAGGAATGACCCATTCATCCTCATCCACAGGGAAAATCATCCCAACTGCTAACATTCTATCAATCTCCTTCTTCACCTTCTCTTCGACTCTGGGGTTCAAATGGTAGTTCCTTTGTTTGATTGGGTTTGAGTTATGATTTATCTTTATCTTCATCTCCCATAAGTATCCCTTAATACCTTTTAGTTATGAAAATATTATAGGGAATATTTCCTCATATTCATGCAACAGAGCTTGTATCTTTGCATCCCAATAATCCCCTATGGATGCCCTCTTAGGGTGCTCCTCAATCCCTATGCTTATTTTTCACAACTTTAGTGGTTTGGAATAGTAACTATTAACATCATCTAAATTAGTATCTTTAACAGATATAGTGACTTTGGATTCTTTAAATGTCAAATGCCTAAAGTTCTCTAGGTCATCAAGATCTTCCGGGTTTGTATTAACCTTACTACATGCCATGAGTATTTTTTCAGGGGATGGATAAATGCTATGATGAAGTAGGTATTCATGTTTGGGATAGAATATAGGTGGATGTTTGGGCTTAAATTCATGAGTAAAAAGTATTTTCTTGATTTGTTTTAGCACTAAGGTGAGTTCAAGCGACTTACCCGAAAATGAAAAATCATGGCAGAACTGATGTTGTAGTACTTCCCAACAAACTATTTGTCTTCTAGTCTCTTCATGCATATACCAAGCATTTGGAATTCATCCCAAAGAATGAATGAAAACATTCACCCAAAATTTAGAAGGAAGTTGCAAAGCTTCCCATACCTTAATGCAATGCATAACATAATCCTTTGGATCAAAAAACCCATCGTACAATTTTATAGTTCACAGTTGATGCTTAATCTTCTGGTCCTTATGCGACTGGTTGAATTGTGATGGAAGGATAAATCAATATTGAAGAGTGAATTTGATCTCATCCAAAAAAGTAAAATATTCCTTATGTGTGGCCCACCACCTAGCTGGAGATGATTTTAATGCAATATCAAGTACTGATATTCTCTATTCTACTTCAACCTTGTCTTCTAGATGAACTAGAAAGTTGCGTAAATATGAAGTGCCATCATAAACATGGTGTTCTCTAATATTTTTTCCAATCCATCTAGTTTCTCTGATAGTGGCACAATGTCTTGAAAAGTTTCCATACCTTCTCTGTTGCGAATTCTCAAAAACTACCTCTGAATATTCACTTGCAGACTCAATGCTCCACCAACTTACTAACCCATCTGCGGTAAGGTTAATGCAGTCTACCCGTTTTCTATAGTCAGAGTGTATAGCTGATCTAAGACATCCTGTTCCATATTTTCCTCAGCTGGATCAATATATCGAGGACCTTGGTATGGGTCTAAAGGTTGGGTTACCTTCATACCATCCGCTTCAAAGGTCATGATTTCCTTATTGAGATCTATAATAGTGTAATTCTCACATCCCCAGTTAATACCCAATAGAGTTGGGTACAAATCATTCTCCCCCATTATTTATATGACCTCAAAGTTTGCTATTGTTTTAACGCCAGGTAAGTCCACTTCAACATTTTGAAACCTCCCAATAGGGTAGATATAGTATTGATTGGCCATCTTCAACTGAATAGGTGAATAGAAGAGCTTGGGCTTACCCATAGCTTCCCAAGTCTTCTTTGGTAGTATATTGACATCAAATCCAAAATGAAACATAACATCACTAATTTTATAGTCATCGATGTGGGAATTTAATATAAATTATCTTCCAGATCTCTGCTTTCTCCTCTGTATTCTACTTGTATTTCTCTCCGAAAGATTAGCAATAATTAGCTCCTCTGGGATCCCTTCAGTCTCTAAAGTCCCCTTAAGTGTATTCTGAAACTTATTAGTGCTTAGTTTGTCATACAAAATATCTAAAAGGAGTTGGAACCATAAATCAATAGTCCTTTTTTATTTCACTAGAAGGTCCTTCAATGCAAGAAGTAATTTCACGAATTTTGGTTGAAGCTCAATGCTTGGTTCTGCGACTGTTGGCATTACAGGTTTAGATGTTTGTCGAAACATTTCTACTGCATTATGGAATAAATCCTTGTATCATCATTTCTACTTATCATCCACCAGTATCGCTTTCTAAATCTTACTTTGAGTAGGGTTGTCAACATCAACACCAATCCTTGTACCTCCTCTACTTATAATGTTAATATTGGGATCCTTTTCTTCATTGATATGTCAGAGCTCAGAATTTATTAAATTGGCACCTTGTTTCCTTGCATGATCTTCCCATTTAGGGATCAATTCTTGGAAATCCTCAGTGGCATGGGTGTTGTTTTTGTAGTGTGCACACCAAGGTCTTATCGAAAGAGGACAATCTCTCACTAGGTGTCCTTGTTCGTCACAATTGTAACAATGAACTAGTCCTCTTCCACCAATACATCCACCTTGGAATCCTCCCCCGCCACTGCAACCTCCTCCAAACCCATGAGGATCTTTGTTGACCCTAAATGCTGACTGATCCAATATGTCTACAAGAGAATCTAGAGCATGAAACTTCTTGGTAGTGTGAGTAGGGGACCCACAGAATTCACACTAAATTGTATTCAGAACAGGGGAATAATTTTGTAGGGTTGGAAAGTGCTTAGGTGAATGGACATGACTTTTTCATATTTCACAGTATTCGTTATTCTAGCTTGCTTGATGATTTCAGAATGCATGGTACTGCACAAGGCCATGAAATGGCACTGTAGCAACAACTTGTGCGACCTCTCCCAATGGTACTAATAGTGGAGGTGCCATTGGGTGTAGAGGGGGCCCTAAACCCCTCAGTTTGTGTTATAACCCTAAATTGCACCACACATGCTTACCTGGCATCAGGCCAACTCATTGCCCTTCATTGCCAAAGCCATGCTGAACAACTCTTCTAAAAACTCCATTTTTAAAAAGCATCCTCTAGAAAGCCCACTACAGCCCGCGGGTACCTGCTAGCAGGCCCACTACAGCCCGTGGGTACCCGCTAGCAGGCCCACTACAGCCCGCGGATGCCTTCAGAATCACAAAAAACGGAAAGTTGCCGACGGGGACACGAGGCTTTTTGTCAGTTAACTAAAACTCTCTGCCATGCATGGCCGAGAGTTCGACTAAAACCCTAGCTCTTCCTAGCCTATAAAAGGAGGGGTAGGGGTACTAATCAAAAAGGAAAAAATATAGTAAAGGAACTCTGCCAAATTGCCAAGCCAGTTTTGTCCCAACCCTTTAGCTTTGCCTCAAGCTTTAGGAAAAACTCAAGAAGCAGCAGTTGGAGGACAAAAAGGAAGAGGAAGAGCCCAGGATCAGAATCGTGGAACAGTGACCGACCTCAGAAATCATTGTAAGTTGATTTGTATTGAAGTTAATGAAAAAAGATACTTTTCCCGTCCCGCATACA
>SNQJ01S0032600.1:49648-61451 GCA_010110895.2 Picea sitchensis
TAAATGGTTATAAATGACAACAATGGGTAATGAATAAATGTTGAATGCTAATTGATGAGTTTTTGTGCAAGAGGGAAGTTTTGGGAAAAAGAACCCCACACTCATTCACCCCCCCTCTAAGTGTGGTAGGTGTGTCCAACAACCAATTATTAGTGTTAGACTTAAACATGTGATGTTTCATCCTCTAAAAAATCACTTTAAATATGGTCTCGAAAACATATCCATTTCTTGGTGCAAATTGGAGACTGGGGTTCTAGGAGGTTACCAAAAAATATATCGTTGTAGTATAGTAGAGTTGGCATATTAAATCTTTGACAATGGAAGGAGGTCTCACCCAAATCACAATCGAAACTTGTGTGAGGTGAAGTGAATCAGAGAGGATGTATCACCAGGTCTGGGGAAACACAATGCAAATTCATGATTTAACATATAAAGAATTATATCACCAAGATTCTAAAACAACATAAACAATAGATTAACCAGGTTGTGCATCATACAGACAAGTCCATACATCAGAGATAATGGATATATACCAAATACACAATACATAAGTAATTGTGCAATGAAGAAAACATAGCGTCATACACATCATAACCAAAATATTATGGCCCAAATGATCTCTTATATTATCAATATCTCATAATTCATGATCCCATGAGTATATCCTTTGTATCATAGCTTATATGTCACACTCTATGTTCCAATACCCACTACAGACTCTATTTCTACTATGTAAGAACAATTATTCTCACAAACCCATTACAATAGTTTATCACACTAGACCCAATAAAAACAATCGTGATAGCTTGATAACATAGGAAAACAATAATAATACTAGAAACAACAATCTAACAGCGTACAATACAACCAACAACCAACCAACCCTTTTCCATTACATATTCCCGTATTTCTAGTTTTCCCTCTAGCACTTCTTGACTTCTTGATTCCACTATTATCTTTTCTTTATTTCGTGGAATGTTGCTTTTCCTATTTTCTCTTTACATGCGCTCGAAGATTCTGGCTCTTTCCAGTTGCTCCTCCAACTGGCGCATGATTTATTTTCATTGTTGGCACTCTTGTAGTTAAATTTTCCGCTTATCCCATTTGTTCTCCACCCCTTCTAATATTCCATTGTGCTATTGCATTTTCCCACAAAACTTTGGTCTTTCCGCAAAATCAGGTTCTCTTAAAAAATAGAGGGCCCAATAAGAGCAACCTCACCTTTTGGCTGGGTTTTCTCCTGTAATGTTTTCCCAGAGGAAAACTCTGTGTTATTTTGTGGATGGTGTGTGATTTTATTTTATTTTTCTCTACTTTTTTGTATTTCAGATATTTCATGCATAAGTAGAAAATTATTAACTAAAGATTTTAGAATATAAAGAAATTTAACCTTCATAGTGTAGATTTTAGTTTTATTTATTAGATATGTTGTGACAAATTGTTCCAATGGAATATCCATGGCAGTTTATAGATCAACACATAACCTCCTTAATTTTTTCAAAAGCTTTGGTTGCTTCTTTAGTCCAAGAAAATGCTTCTTTCTTTAATAATTTTGTTAGAGTTGTCGCTATTTGACCATAGTTCTTGACAAACTTGTGGTAATATCTTGTCAATCCTAATAATATTCTAAGTTTCTTCAAGGTTTTCTGAATTGGTCATTCCTTCATAGATTTAACTTTGTTAGGGTCCACTTTTACACCTTCATGAGATACAATATGACCCAATTATTCCACCTCCTGAACCCCAAAGGCACACTTGGAAGGTTTTGCATAAAGTTGTTACTCTTCCAAAAGTTGTAATACTTTGTCAACATGTTGTACATGCTCTTCCCATGATTTTCTATAGATTAGTATATCATTGAAAATTACTAACACAATTTTTCTAAGGAAGGGTTTGAAAATAGAATTCATCAAGCTTTGAAATGTTGATAGTGCATTAGTGAGTCCAAATGGCATAACCAAAAACTAATAATTACCTTCATGTGTTTTAAAGGTTGTTTTGGGAATGTTCTCTTACCTCATTCTGATTTGATGATATCCTGAATGAAGATCCAACTTAGTAAAGAAAATTTCTTCATGCAATTCATCTCGTTGGGACAGGATTTTGGGACTAGTTTTGGGAACTGCACAAAGCGTGCAAAAGAAGGAAAGACAGTTGATGCACTTTCGGGACCAGTGCGCGCAAAAGGAGGAATATCATTGGTGGAAGTTAGGAATTTTGGGTCCATTGACAAGGGATAATACCAATTGTAATTGTATAAATATGTAAGGGTTTTTGGATAGAGTAGAGAGTGAGAGATTCAGAAAGTAAGAAGTAGTGAATATATGCGAGTATGCAAGAATTAGAGCGACATAGAGAGATAGAGGGATATGAGAACGACAAGGGAATAATGTATGAGCACAATGCACATATTTTGTAATGGATTATTTTGAATAATATAATAAGAAGTCAACCATTATGGATGTAGCCCATCTTGGGTGACGTTAAATATGGTGTCTATGTGTCATGATGTTTTTGTTGTTTTGTTTATTGCATGCATATGATATATGTCTATTATTTTGAATACGTTACATGTTATTATGGTTATGTGTAGATGATATAAAGTATAATGAACTAATGCTAAGTATAATGGTTATGAGGATTGTCTCCCATTCCTTCATGGAAACCTGGTTCCCGCAGTTCCCATAGATACTTCAGGTGAGACTTCACCTACTTGCGGGTGATTTCAAAAGGGTTAGTATTTGAGGGTTTTGTTGGTGAATTCATGTTGAACCATGGGTCTTCCCACTGCGTGCCAACAAATGGTTTTGTTGTCGGGACCAAGATTTGCGACTGAGGGGAATGTGGAGGCCAACTAAGGAAGATATCAGACAGTGGTTAGAGGCAAAGGAACATGAATTTTCCAAAGATCAGAATAAAAACTCATGGATCATCTCAGCATAGTGGCTACAAATGTATGTATTTACAGACTTACATTAGATTTTATTTGTTGATTTGTTGATAGTTTTGGCTAAGTGGTTACATAGGTTAGCTGAAAATAATGGAACATTCTACATTGTTGTTATGAGGATTTGGACCCCTGAGTTGATCCAACAATTTAATACCATAAGTAATCAGATCTCATGCGTAGGGGAGTTATATTACTGAGTTTGATATAGATTGTACTGAAACATATAGTGTTGTTGAAAGAGAGTTCTTTAAAATTCCACACAGAAGATATTTGAAATCATTTTCTACTTGGGTAAAGATGTAGTTGTGTGATAAGCGGGTTATGAAGTTGGAATCTGATCACCCTAGTAGCTAGGTGCATTCACGTGCATAGGGGGGTTTGGGGATGACCAAGGGATGGTCTGAGTGTATGAAGAAGATGGATGTAAGAAATAAGGGGCGGAATGAGAATGTCGAGAGAAGAAGAAGGTGTGACAGAAGAAGAGATTGGAGTGTTGTAGAGTGGAAAAATATTTCAGTACAGTAGGAAGAGGATTGTGGATGATAGAGAAGAATAACACAGTGAGATTGAGGAAAGAGACACCGACGTAGTGCTCCATATCGAAGGAATACCACACATAGAAAGGAAGGAAAAGGAAACAGATTGTCAACTTAGTCTAGTAGAAGGAGATCCATTACATCCCATTAACCCCACTTAGGCCAGACTTTGTGTCGAACCCATGAACATGTGTGCATCTTTGAGGTCTGAAATTTTGTCATGAACACTTGTAGTTAGTGAAGGAAGAAAGGGTAGCAATAAAGGTAGTCAGAGTAGTGGAAGTAGTGCAACAACCCATAATCAATTAGTAACACTAAAGAAGAATACTACATAGTACACCATGGCAGGGTTAGACCCCACTTTGAGAATGATTGTCTTTCATGGAGCAGGGACAAAAGATCCAGAAAAACACTTATTTTTCTGTGAAGCAATATGGATAGTGAAGAACATCTAGGATGACGATGTGAAAATCACACAGTCAGTGACAACATTGAAAGACTGTGCATTACTCTGGTATATGAAGTATCGGTCCACTGTGCCTGCGGGACAAGATAGAATGTTGGAAGACATCAGGAAATCCCTATTAAAAGAATTCCATAAATCGAATTTTGAGTCGCAGTGTATTATAGAACAAAAAGAGATCAAGAAATTGCAAAATTAATTAGTATGGGATTTTGATCAGAGATTCAAGATATTCATGGATCGATTGAATTTCCATATTCCATATGAGTAACATAGGGAATGGTTCATTACAGTATTTTTACCACATATACGATGCCCATTGACGCAACAAAAGATTACTTTGCAGTCAAAAGTGCTAGATATCACCATAAAGTTGGAAGCATCCCCTGTAAGAGAAAATGGAATAGGGATGGCTTAGGTTCAGTTGTAGTTAGCAGCATTGACAATTCAATTGCAGTAGTTTTCTAAAGGGAAGGAAAAGCATGAAGAAATATGGTGTGTTACATGCAGAAAGAAAGGTCATCATAAGAATGAGTGTTCAGACTTTAAAGAATATTTGGCTAAAGGAGCCCCAAATCCCTTGGCCCCAGGAGGAGGGGTATGGTATGAGATATGAAGAATGATGGGTCATCACCCAACCACTTTTCCTTTGATGCAGAAATATCAGAGCACTACCAAAAATTTACTTTGCAAATTTTGTAAGTCTGTGGAAAATGACGAAAATGATTGTCGTTCACTCGATCTCATGAGAGAACGAACTATGGATGAATGCAGAGTTCAAGAAGAATATGGATCATAATGAGGAGTACCAAAATATAATACTCTGAGGGGATACAATCAAGGAGGAAGAGGAGGATGTAGACGTCAAATAAGAGGAGGATTCAATAGAGGAAGAGGACCGATTATATGTTATAAGTATAACCAGCCTAGGAATTTGGTGCAAGATTGTATGAATCATTGTACATCGTCCACATATTGTAGACAATTGGATCATGCGACGAAAGACTGTCCACAACTAATTTCGAAATGGTAGGATGTGAAGGACACAAGGGTTCGTAATGAACAGTTCACTCTGAATCCATAATACAATATATATATATAAAATAATAATAATAAATTATTGTAAAATAATGATGATATTACAAGGATAGGGCCTGCATATATATATGCCCTTTATGGTTTTATGAAGAGTCATGAATTTTAGTCATGACCTTTTATTACATTAATGTTTAGTTTACTTTAATTTATTATTTTAATGTCTTTATATTATATTATTTATTTATTGTGACATTGCCCTTCCCTTAAATTTTGCTTTGTCCTCAAAGAAATGATAAGGAAGGATGTAACTGGAGAAAGTGCTATGACTCCCATGCAACGTATTCTTCCAGTAGATTTTTCCATTTAATCAGATATACCTTGATTACCCGAGAATGTAATTGATGCAGGAGCATCGCCAATAAAGCATAAGCATGGAAGAACAATTGGGCACACTAGCGCACATTTTGAAATATTTTGAATTTCAAACTGATCGATGTATTAATGAGACAACTGACATAACTTTTTTGAGTTATAAATATCTTTAAATGTTTGAAGGTTGAGCCATCATGAAAGGTTGATGGGGAAATGTATTTTTTTTGAGAATCGGATCGCAGTACAGATTTGGGGCTTGCGCTCTTATTTGTCTGATGCAATATTTATTGTAATAGGAATTAAGTAGTTGAAGTCATTTAATTCCATTCAAGGAAGCATAGAGTAGTTGGAGGGAATGCACAAAGAGCATCTCTTTGTACACAAGATTTGTAATATTTCCTAGTAGAGGTTGTTGTTCATAGAGGGTTGTCAATGGTAGTTGTTGATAGCTAGTTGTTGTTGCTGCGGATAGATGAGAACCGAGCAATAGCTAAACCTATCTGATATAGGTCGAGGAGTAGTGAAGAACAATGTATGCATGTATACAAGTTTCAGTGGATGAATATAATAGAGATGTATTGTCCCAAATGTGTGTGGTTGTGTATCTATCTGAATCAATGGTATATTTTTTGTTATTTTAAATTCTCTGTTATTTATGTTCTTGAATCCATGAATGCATTTTCTTTATTGAATGTATGAGTTATTGTGGAAAATAGATAAGTCCCAAGTATTTATCTTCAGTGAGCAAGTGTAAGGTGTGCATAGTGTCTGCAAGGAGTGTGTGACTGAGTCTATTTTGACTCTGAAGCTCAGAAGAGATAGTGGAACTTATACATATGCAAGGAGTGCAGAATAGAGTTTTCAGACTCGGAAGCTCAGGAAGGATAGCTTGATTTAGTCGCAAGGAGTGTGAGATCATTCACAGAGGAGTGAATGTGGATGCAAGTGTGTTGCAAAGTGTGCATAGGCCAGGGATTTGACTTAGGGTCGAAGAGATTGTTTAGGGGAAAAAATCAAAGAAGGAAAGCTCAGGAGAGAGAGCGGCGGAAAGTTTCAAGGAAAGGAAACTTTGAATTTCTTGTCGAACCCAATGAGTGAAAGATTTTTTCTCAGAGGGAGACAGATGATTCCAGACCATTAAAATCTGGTGAAGTTACAAAGAGGTGAAACGAGAAGTGTTTCGATACTTCGGAGTTCGGAAAGTTGGAAACTTGGCGAAAGAAAAGTCGCGAGGTTCGAAATCACGATTCAATCTCGATCGTTGGTCGTAGGAGAACACGTGGTGAAGGATTGGAAAGGTCGAAAGTCAAGAGATCAGAGGTTGTGAGAGAAAGGCCTAGAGTTTCACAAGGTCACGAAATCTAAACCATTGTGGGGCCAAAAAATCTAAGAAGATGCGTGGCATAAATTCGGAGACTCGGAGCTGAGCGCTTAAGGAAGGAGTGAAGAAAAGATTCGGGATATCCCTGAAGTCCGAGCCACGAAGGAAGTAGACCCACGGTCATAGCCATGGTCACTTGTAGAGAGTCTCTGTGTGTGGTTAAGGTAGTTCGGGTGCCTGCATGGACCCAAGGAGTCACTCCGACTAAGAAATTCAAATGATCCAAGACCGGGAGGTCAAGCAACCCTTTTGGAGGGAAGGGGGTTTGCGCCAGTAATCACTTTTCTCGGGTGGCGATAATGGCTTCGGGATCTAAAATGATTCTTCCTTCCTCATCCAACATATGAAGTACAATTTTTTCCTTTTGTTGTTTCCCCGAGACTCTCTTTAGAAATGATACATGAAATACATTGCGGATACGACTTTTAGTTGGTAAATCCAACTAGTAAGCTACATGACTTATTTTTCTATTTATTTGATATAGTCTATACAACTTTGGAGCCAATTTATTCTTCCCATGTTGTTTAAGGGATAATTGTTTGTAAGGTTGAAGTCTCACAAATACCCAGTCTCCTACTTTGAACTCTCTTTCTGTTCGATTTTGTTCCGCTTGTTGCTTCATTCAGTTCCTTGCAACTGTTAAGTTTTCTTTGAGTAACTGAAGGATTTCCTGACTTTCATCTAAATGGTATTTTACTGATGCAACTTTTATGTGGCTGGTATCCAACTCCTTCCATGATGGAGGTTCATAACCATAAAGATCTTGGAAAGGTGTCATTTTAGCTGATGTGTGATAACTAGAATTATACCACCACTCAACAAGGTGCAACCATTGAAACCATTTATTTTGTTTGTCAGAGATAAAACAACAAAGATAGGTTTCTAAACATTTATTGACGACTTATGTTTGACCATTTGTTTGAGGGTGGTAAGTTGAGCTCATATTGAGAGAGGTTCTGATATGTTTGCAAAATTCTCTCCAAAAATTCCCTTTAAATTTGGCATCTCTATTGCTAACAATAACTTTAGGGAATGCATGTAGTTTGTAAATATTTTTACAGAATATTTCAGCCGTTTATTTTTCTGAATTTGTTTTCCTTACTCCAATAAAGTGTGCATACTTAGTTAGTCTATCTACTACTACTAATATTTTATCTTTTTCACCAGATATGGGTAGTCCTTCAATGAATTCCATTGAAATTTCTTCCCATTTTTTATTGGGAATGTGTAACGGGTGGAGTATCCTAGGGGTTGACACATTTTCATTCTTGTTCATTTGACAGAGATCACATTCTTCTACATATTTTCGAATATCTGCACTCATCCCTTTCCAAAAAAATGATCTTCATGCATTATAGTATGTTTTGAAAAATACTACATGACCTGCAGCTGGGAAATCATGAGATTCTCGAAGAACCTTGGCTTTAAATCTTGAGTTGGTATTTAAGTAGATTATCCCTTTATACCATAAGATGTTGTTTTTCCATTCAAACTTAGGATATTAATTTAAATTGTTGATTAAAGATAAAGTCTCTGTTTTTTTTGCATACTCTGTTCAAATTTCATCCAACCATTCTAGGATGGCTATTGATATTGCAAAAACTTGTGCTTCTTCATATTTTCGTGATAGGGCATCAACCACGATGTTTTATTTTCCTCTTTTATGTATAATTTCCATATCAAACTTGGCAATTTTCTCTATCCACTTTTGTTGTTCGGTTGACAATGTTTTTTGTTGTAACAAGTATTGGAGACTGTTATGATCTATGTGTATCAAGAAATTACTTCCCAATAGAAATTGGCACCATTGTGTTAATGCATGCATTATGGCAAGCATTTCCTTGTTGTAAGTGGATTGTAAGCATTTTGTTTGATTTAATTTCCTTCTCTCAAAAGCTATTGGGTGCCCATATTGCATCAATATTTCTCCAATTCCAAGACCTGATGCATCACACTCGATGATGAAAGGTTTGGAGAAGTCAGGTGTTGCTAATAGAGGGGTTGTGGACATAATGTTTTTTAAGTTTTCAAAACATTTTTGTGCTTCCACATTCCATTGGAAAGATTTTTTCTTAAGGATATTTTTTAGAGGGGAGGTTAAATGAGCATAATTCTTGATGAATCTTCAATAGTATCCTCCCAATCCTAGAAATTCTCTTAACTTGGATATGTTTTTGGGTTTAGGCCATTATGTGATTTCCCTGATTTTCTTAAGGTCTACCTTGACTCCTTTTTTGGATATGATGTGACCAAGGTACTCTAATTCCTCCTTGCCAAATGTACATTTTGACATTTTGGCATAGAATTGATTTTCCTCCAGAAGAGATAACACTTGTCCCAAATGTTTCATATGCTCCTCCCATGTTTTACTGTACACTAAGATATCATCGAAGAAAACTAAGACATGTTTCCATAAGTATGGGTGAAATAATTCATTCATTGTCACTTGGAAAGTGGCAGGGGCATTAGTTAGCCCAAAAGGCATCACCTTGAATTTGTAGTGTCCTTCGTGTGTCTGGAAGGTAGTCTTGGCTACATCTTCTAGTCTGAATCTGATCTAATAGTAACCAGATCTTAAATCAAGTTTTGAAAAATATATTGCTCCATGAAGTTCATCAAACATTTCATCAATAAACGGAATGGGAAATTTATTTTTAATTGTTATTTTGTTTATCCCTCGACAATCTATCCATAATATGAAATATCCATCTTGATTTCGAACTAACACTACTGGAGTTGCATATGGACTTCTGCTTTTCGTGATGACACCAAATTTTAATAGGTCTTGGACTAATATTTCTATCTATGTTTTATGGTGATGGGGGTATCTATACGGTCTAACCTTGATTGGGCTTGATCATAGTTTAACTTCAATTATATGTTCAATTATTCTTTGAGGCGATAACTCCATGGGAAGGTCTTGAAATACCTTCTTATGTTTTTGAATTAGATCTTGGATGTCTGATGTTCCGGAGTCATCATGTTCTGATTCTTGTATTTCTATGTTGTGGCATTGGATGAAGTATGTGGTTTCTCCTTTGCAGATCATTTTTTCCATTCGTTGTGACGACACAACATGTGTTTGTGGAGGTTTAAAACCATCTAATTTATAACTTTTTCCTTGCCACTTGAATTGGATGAAATATTCTTCGTGATTGACTAAGTATGTGCCCAAGGTTTGTAACCATTGGACTCTTAAAACCGCATATACTCCTCCCAGAGGGACAGTGTAGAGTTTTGATTCCAAATTGAAATATTGGATTTGGAATTTCACCTTATGGAATTTTCCGACATTTTCAATTAATTTTTTTTTTTCCCGTCGGTAACCATTACTTTCATATCTGGAACTGGATATACAAATAATTTGAGTTTCCTTGCAATCTTGACATCGAGGAAATTGTGGGTACTTCCAGTGTCGATTAGTATGGTGAAATTATCATTTTTGATATGTCCTTTTAATTTGAGAGTTTGTGATTGGGTAATGCCTATCATGGCTGCGAGAAATTCTTAGTGTGTTGTCTTCTATGAGTTCTAAAGTGTCATTTTGGAAATTTTCCATTTCTTCATTTATTGATTTTGTTGAGTCTGATTCAACGTATTTTTCTACTTCACAAGTGTACAATTTTTTTGAGTTATCTTCGATCTGACACCTATGTCTTGGGTCCCATTTCTCTCCACATCGTTTACATTTTCCTTCTTTTATCCTTTGGGACTCTGAACTTCTTCTTCTATATTCACGTAGATTGGGTGGTATGTATTTTTCATTTCCTGTGGTCTGAGGTACACTCCTTCTTGAGTAAACCTTGTTGAATCTTGATTGGCCTTCTAGTTTTTCTTCTGCGGCTTTTGCCTTGCGTATTTCTATTTCTACCGTAGTAACCTCATGTAATATTAACTCATCTTGGATATGTGGTTTGAGACCACCTATGTAAGAATGGAGTAATTGATCATCAGATTGTCCAAATACTTGGGTGGCGAGAGATTCCCATTGATGCGTAAATTCATCTATGCTTCCTTTTTGTTGTAATTTGGTGAGTTTTGAAAAACAAAAAATCTGAGATGCCCTGGAATCTCTTAAAAAAACATTTTTGAAAGAATTCCAATTATATGACTGAATTCTTCCTTCCACCATAGATACCAATTGTATGCAATTCCTTCGAGGTACATGGATGCGTATTTGACCTTTTCTTCATCGATTGTAATATTATATATATGGAAATATTCTTTAGTTTTGTTAAACCAGGCCACACATTGGTTATCGCCTCCATTGTATTTTGATAGTTCAATTTTGTCTTTGGGAGGATAAATTATTAAGGGTTTATGTTGTGATATAGGTTGGAAACTTGAATTGTAGGGAGGTGGTGGCAACAGTGGTGGTGGGGGTGATGTGTTAGATGTGCTTGAGTCACTTAGTTGTGGTTGGGTGGCTTGTTGGTGCCCTTGGCCTTTTATTAAATTTAAAATCTCATTAAGCTTTTTTTGCCGATGTTGTGTCATCACAACCATAATTTGTTGCAAATCGTCATTTATTTCTTGTTTAAAGTTTCCCAAACCTCGTTGTAGGTTAACCCCGAGTTCAAAAATATCTTCTTTAAGATCTTGTTTTAGATTATCCATGCCTTTTTGTAATTCGATTCCGATTTCCGTTGAAATTTTTTCTTTAAGATTATGGATCAACTCTTGTTTGAGTGCCTTATTGTTGATCTTTATTTCTTCTAGTAAATCATTGTGAGTTTTTTGTATTGACTTTTCGAGTGATTTTCTAATTCTTTTACACTCTTGGTCTATTTTTTCCACTTGAGTTTTTAATTCCAACATCCTTCTAGTGTTTGGGGGTGAGTATTTTTCTATAATTTTGATCTTGCTTGAAATATACCCTTTTTAATTATTTGAGTTTAAAGAATTCTATGTAGTTTAAGGTGGAAGGATGTGTGTCGAGCTGTGGAGAGTTGAGGGTGCGGAACAGGGGAGAGTGTATGGTAGGTGAATGATGAAAGGAAAGGATAATGGGAGAGGGATGACGTGGGACTGAGGTGGACAAATGGGGAGGGGGACGCTGACTG
>SNQJ01S0032600.1:61461-77567 GCA_010110895.2 Picea sitchensis
GAAATCTAAAATATTTAGGAAACTAGGAAAAGAGGGAAACATAAGAAGAAAAGGGAAACCCAAAGGAAAAAGAAGAAAGTCAAACTTAGTAAGGTATCTACCATTAAGAACTTTCTAATTTAAAACTAAACTAGCAAATTGATGATGGGGAAAGTCATTAAAATCTGTAAGAGAATTTGGGGACACCTAGGAGCGATTCTAGGAGTGACTCTAGGTGGGTGAGGGAAATAAGAGAAATTGATTAATTAAAGAAATTAATTTGTGGAGGAATGAAGGGGATAGGTGACACTTGTACGGGAAGGAATTTTTAGGATTTAATTTTTAAAAACTTAATTAAATGAGATTTTAGGAAAGTAAGGGACTTCGAAACTCTATATAATGAAGGAAGGAGAAGGATGAAGGATCTTCTTCTGTTTGTGTAATGTTACGCTACAGGAATATCTACCTGACTGACTTAACTTGTGGGAGTTGGGATACCCAGCTCGGTGCGGAGTGGTAGCTCAGCCTTGCAAGGTGAGTTGGGAGCTAGTCGAAATATCTGGATGGTGTGTGTGTGGCACCTTTGCGGCTCAGGGGGCTAAGGGGGAAGAAGAGTACCCCTAGCATTGGCTGGGAGGTACCGGTGAAGTCTCGTCGGTCGGCAAGCAGGAGTGGCACGAAGCGTGCGAGACGTCATTCAGAGCGGGCGATCAGGCAACGATACACTCTCTTCATTTTTGTTTGGTAGATTGTATTAGGACTTATGCTTGGATCTACTTATTTATTGGAGAAGTAAACTAATGTTTTTTTTAAGCTGATGACAGAACTTTTCTTAGCTTAGCTCGATGGTTGTTGTCTCCCATGTCCTTCGTTTTCCTGCATGTCTTGACCACCTGGCTATGATTGATTGTGTCCTTCGTGGTTTCTTAGCTGTCGTCCCTAGCTCGCCAGTCCTCGCCTGAGTAGTCGGCCAAGAGCCTGATATACGATCATCGCCTTACCGTTAAAATACCTATGGATCTCAACGCCCTGCTTTTCTGTGTGAGGATGATGAGCGAAGGACGAACCTGTTAGCCGACTACCCTTGATGTTTGTCCCTGGCTAATTGTTGATTCCGCCATTTGGCAACGACCTCTTCGTATGGAATTCTTGAGTCTGTGTTGGTTGTCCCTGAGATCATTTCAATGACTTATCCCAATGGCCCCTTGCATTCCCTTACTATTGGTTGTGTTGGATTGTTATCCTGGTATTGTAAGAATTTAATTTTAGCCTGCAAATTTTTATTGATATCCTGAAAATGAAAAGATTAAATCTCACTCTGCATTTTTACATATTGGTATCCTGGTAAAGCAAAGAATTTAATTTTAGCTAGCAAATTTTTATTGATATCCTGAAAATGAAAAGATTAAATCTCACTCTGCAATTTTTACATATTGGTATCCTGGCAATGGACGAACGATTAAATTCCAGTCTGTCTTCTCTTTACATCTTATAGATAGTCGTTTTATTCCTTTATTTCTTGGGATGTTGTACAACGATTTGATTTTATATTATTGACAACAATGTAATTCCCTTTCTGGTGCATTTTTGTTTTTTTCGGTATCCTGGCAATCGAAAAACGTTCTAAATTCCCTGTTTGCGTTTTTTTTTTATATTGGCATCCTGGCAATGGAAAAACATGTTTTTTTTACCCTGCAATTTATGAATTTGAAGGCAAAGCTTTTGTTATATTAAGATTGCATTTGGTCACTGTTTGGGATTGTGTTTGCCCTTGTTACTTACTGGGCATTTCCATCTTTAAAGACTGAATTCGTGGCTGGTGTATAACTGGAAAATTGCCAATCTTGTGATGTCTACTTTCGATTTTTAAATTGTTGGGTGACTTGCCTTATCTCCGCGTCTTCCTCACTCCCTCATGAGCTACCTCTGTCCGTTGATGAACCCCCATTGCCAACAACTTCCTTATTTTTCCTTTGGCAGCGAGTTTGTGCCTGTAAATTCATATGGCGTAATTGATGGTGCTATATATGGCAGAGATTGGCTGTGTATGGTGTACTGGATTTTATTTCAATTTTAATTACCAACTGTAGGATGCACCATGTGTAGCATCTTAGTTCGTAGTGTGCACGTGATAACATATTTATGTCGATTGTTTAAAACTTTTGCTATAAGCTATTTTACGTTCAAAGTAAATTTTAAGTTGTGATGAATGAAAAGAGGTCATTTTATCCATCTTCCATATTGAATTGACAATCTATCAATTCGATTTTTTTTTTATTATGAAACACTTGTATATTTTTTTGGATTTCAATTTTTTTTTAAGTATATTTTCATTTAAGTATAATTTTTTGGATTTCAAAATATTTTTAAAATATATTTTATTTAAGATTGCATATTCAAATATCATAAATCTTTAAAATATATTAGAAACCATACACATGAGTACAAGTTCAAGTTGGTGGTGATGATAGGTACCAAATAGGAGGAGTTTTTATTGTTCCCTTCCAACTCTAGTCAAGTAATTCTTTATATTTTGACAATGTCTCATCTGTACAGAGTATGAGGGATAATTTTCTTTCAATTTTTATTATGGAGGATAAGGGATTTACAAGGGAGTTCAAGAACTAAATAGTCAACAAAATTATTAAACAACATGATTAAAAGAGAATAAGAATATGAAGGACAAAGGAACAAGAACTCACAATGTTTCCAACAAAAGGAAAGGGAGAGGAAGAGAACAAATGTTGGGGAGGTGAAGATTTAGATATACGTATCCTTACAACTACATTGATGAA
This sequence comes from Picea sitchensis, assembly GCA_010110895.2. Lineage (NCBI taxonomy): Eukaryota > Viridiplantae > Streptophyta > Pinopsida > Pinales > Pinaceae > Picea > Picea sitchensis. Next base: position 64,236 of record SNQJ01S0032600.1, read on the forward strand.
GCCAATTCCTCCTATAAGCTTTTGCACAACATCGGAGAAGGTGTTCTCTGCAAGAGAAGATTTTGTGTTTAAATTATGCTACTCTAGTCGTATTTATCCATATAAAATTTGTGCTTGTGTTTCATAACTCATTGTTTTACCTAAGATTATTATTCCCATCACTTTTTCTAAAGTAATAAACCATTCAAATAGATGCTAGCAACTGAAAACATCCTTGCAGATATAACACACCAACATTCATTAAACAACAATTTTGTTGTCAAATATTTCACTCCACCACATATTTATATATATAGTATTGGAAAATTTAACAAAGCTAACCACCAAGAAGAGTATAGCTAATACATAAAATCATTGCTAGGGGATTAATAAATAAGTTCTAAAAATATTGAATGTACCAAAAAGGATGAATGATACAACTCTATCAAAAATGAAATTGTATATTTTTCTAGAATTCTCATATTTTATTTATTGATAATGATGCATTGGAAAAAATAAGATGTTAAATATGATTCAATGTAGTGTAGATTTATTTATATCTAAACCATATGCTATAATGATTTGTTCATGATTATAAATGGAGATATATGTTTAAATAAGTGTTGAATGGTTGTTAGCTTCAACTGAATATGTTAGAGCACTATATTGTGGCTCCTTAGCCACCCTTTGACTAGTTCAATCCCATGGGCATAGGCATCGACCTATAAAACCAAGATAATGATTTGTTAGAAATGTTGGGTTATATATACAATATTAAAATTTTTGTGCTAAAAACCTCCTACAACGATACAATGATTGCCCAAGATATTATGTGAGGGAATATAAAGTAGAGTGGTTAAACAAAGGAACCCAAATCTAAAATAGATCAAAGCATATCATTAGCTTTATTGATATTGATATTACCTTTATTGATATGACCAAAGGTATTATATGGTTTTCTAGTGGGTCCATTAATGCTAACTACCAATGTAAAGAAATAATAAATTGAATCTGCAGAAGGCTAGGAAGAAACAATAGAGGATGGACATGCATATATATCGAAGGCTAAAAGTAGGAACTAACTATATCTACATAGTTTTTGAAAACTAGGAGAGTGTCCTTAAGGGCTATGCATTGCTATGATGGAATCCTTCTCATGTGTTTCTACATTTAAGATGCCTTTATTTGGATGTGTCCCCTTATATTCTACATCGGTTCCTATTGATTTGAAATGAAACTATCTCATCTTTCCTCCCGTTGCCTATAAAATGTTGTCCTATGCTTGTTTCATCCCGTTGCCCTTGTGCCAAATTGTGGGGTCATAGTTGTTGTTGCCTGTTCTGTGAGCGTGGTGCTCGCTGTCAGCTGGGTCGTCTAGTTGTCATCGTCGTTGTTGTCCTATTTTTCAAAAAAATATTGCACTGTTGTTTCGTGTGTAGACACAACGAAGGGGACGTTACAAATAATGATGATATTAAAAGGATAGGGTCTGCCTATATATATGTCCTTTATAGTTTTATGAAGAGTCATGACATTTTATTACATTAATGTTTAATTTACTTTTATTTATTATTTTAATGTCTTTATGTTATATTATTTATTTATTGTGACATAGGAAAAGAGGAACCAAATGTTGATGATTATAGTTGCGTGAGACATCCTCCAGGACATAGACTGAGCAAGTCGACCTGAGAGAGAACCCATGAGTTGAGCGTTCCCATGAGATGGGTGTGTGGTTCTTATATGAGACAGAACTGGAACATTGTTCCGACCTCCTCTATGCAGAGAGTTGATATGATACTCCAGATGATTCTCCTATGTAATGTAGTGAGAAATAAGATCTGTTGAGTTGGACGTGCCCGTTGCGGAGCAAAGGTGAACGTGTGGAAAATCCCATGATTTGGGTGCATCGTTCTGAGACAGATATGAAACGATGTATTATACTCCTCTAAGAAGAGAGTTGAGATGATGTGATACTCTAGATGATACTCATGTGTAACGTAGTTAGAAATAATATATGTTGAGTTGGACGCGCCTGTGTCTGATCACAGGTGAACATGATCCTAGTGGTTGAGCACTAGTGAGTGTGGTTCTCTTGTGAGATGCAGTGAGATAGAGATGTGGACATCCCTATGGCTGAGCACATATGGATGTGCCCCTATTGGTTGAGCACTAGTGGGTGTATGATATCCCTTGCTATATTGTTTAAGAGTCAGACTTACCTGTAACCCTATCTATGATGTAAAGGGTACAGGTCAACCCCACCATAAAGTGAAAGATAATTAATGTAAAAGATAATTAATATGGTAATTATTAATTATAGTATAAGTTATTGAGTTTGGCCCTGTTGTGCCAATAGACACTTCTGTTGACATGTTCAGTATAATATAAATAAAGGGAAATTCCCCATTGAGGAATCATATCACAAGTGTGAGTTTGGAAATTTCAGCAAACACTTGTTCTTGGGAAAAGTGCGCACCTCTCTTGGGCGCTAGGTTTCTAGGGTTTTTAAGAATCCTTTTGTGTGCTAGGTGTTTATGGTGGTGGAGGTATTTGTCTTGAATAATATAGCAAAGTATTGGTTGGGTTTTATTCCCTTGTTGAGAAGGGTTTCCCATGATACTTCTTGTGTACTTGTGCATGGTGTTTCTTCTTGTGATCTTGGTTGCTGCAACAAATTGTCTATGGTTTAAGTAAAATGCTAAAGATGGAATGAAATTCGTGCTTAAGACTAGATTATTGAAAAATTAACATGGTTTCAGAGCATAGGTCTTGAAGAACTCATTGCACAAGAATCTACCAGTCATCCTCTCATTTCTATAGAACCGTACAACCCTCCTAGGGTTTCTAGAAAATTCGTACAACTCTCCTTGCTGAGGTGTTCTATACCTTAATATTTGGACGTTGGGGATTTTGGCATAGGATAGTACTACCTCCTCCAACGCACCTCCAAATACTCTCAGAGTGAAAATCCGAGCATTTTGAATTTTTGGCCCTAGGGTTTCTAGGGTTTCACAATTTTCTGGAGAATTTTGGCTTTAATGTTTCTGCAACTCATTGAAGGATCCTTTTCAATGCATCAGTATTCTTGTGACATCCTTAAGGATTATTGTTGGCAGTCATAAGTCCAACAAAACCTAAAAGTTCTAGGCTAGCCTAGACATTAGGTTTTCTATGTCCACTTGGCGAGAGTTTGTGAAGAAACCCAAAAAAATGAAGAACGAGACCTTAGTGGAAGATAGTCTTGATGGATCAAGCAACTTCAGCTCTTGGAATTCAAGGCTTTAGTTCACCCTTGAAGAATATGATATTTTGAGTGTGATACAAAACAATTTACCAAAAACAACTACTGATGAAGAGAAGGGAAGAAGATGTCAAGGAAAGGAAAATAATCATCTACTCAGTAAGAGATCATCTCCTACCTCGTATTTCCAACCTGAAGACAACTTATGAAATGTATGAAGCACTGAAAGATATGTTTGAAAGTTACAACACTCTCAGATCCCTTACCTTAAAGGGCCAGCTTCAAAGTACCAAAATGACAAAAGGTGTCGATTTTTCAATAGGATAGGTTAAGCATGAAGTTTAATCCATTTTATCATTTAACCATAACCATAAATGTTGCAGCAATCAAGATCACAAGAAGAAGCACCATGGACAAGAACACAAAATGTATCATGGGAAACCATTCTCAATAAGGGAAGAAAACCTAGACAAATCCTTTGCTATATTCTTCAAGAGAAAGACCTTCACCTCCAAGAAAGACCTAGCACACAAGAGGGTGCTTAAGCCCTAGAACTCTAGCACCCAAGAGAGGTGTGCACCTTTTGCCAAAGAAGTGTACTTGCTAAAATTTCCAAACTCACAAGTAAGATATGATTGCACAATGGGGAATCATCCCTTACTTATATCAGAGTTGTCAAATCAACAAAGGCGTCTATTGGCTCAACATGGCCGACCTCTCTAAGTAACTTTATAATAATAATAATTATTATTATAATTAATATTAAGAATATTAATTATCTTTTACATTTATTATTAATCACATTAAGGTGGGGCCGACCTGTACCCTTTACATAACAATTAGGGTTATAGGCAGGTCTGACTCTTGAACAACATATAGCAAAGGATCTGATATAGCCACTAGTTCTCATCCACTAGGGGCACATCCATAGGGATGTCATAGATCGGGCTCACTGCATTACACAGAAGAACCATATCTACACACGTTCACCCGTGCTCATCCATAGGCACATCCACTCTACAGATATTCTTTCCCACTACCTCACACAAGAGAATTGTTGGCCCTTGACTAGGTTTTGAGGAAACGTTGGTCATGCTTGACCATTTTTGGGACTTCAACAGGTTGGTCGAAGACGAAGCACCCATGCGAAGTGGAGATCACGAGAGCTCACTCATTTTGCAGGCTTTTTGGGTTTTAGGGTTTATATAATGGGTATGGGATGTCAGCCCATGGGTCCTACCCATGTTTAGGCCCTTTTTGTAATGTATAAATAAGTAACTAGGTGATGTAAGAAGTAGACCTAGTAGGCCGATGGTTTAGTGCTAATGTTAGCTATGTGCAAGAAGATGTGTTAAAGCTTGAAGAGATAAGTGCAAGTGTTTTGTAAGTGCTTTGTGCATAGACTGTGTAAAGGCTCTATGTTGTGCCAAAATCAGGGAAGGAGGATATTGTGAGGTGCACTTAGGTCTTCTATCCTTGCGGAGTTGGATCTGTGGCTTGGTGCATGTAAGCAGATTGGAAGAAGCTAATAAAGAAGAAGAAGAGTTGGTGGACGTAGCCCCACACTGGGGTGAACCACGTATATCCTGTGTTATTGTGCTTTGTGCACTATATTCATGGTGTTTATGTTTCTATTTTCTTAGTGTTGATTGATGAATGTATCGGATGTAGTAGCTTAGTGCTTAATAATGTGAATGAATGCTAGATCTGAGTTAATGTTATGTGCTAAGTGAATGAAAGTATTAGATCTTGGTTATTATTGCGTTGATCTAGATCTAGGGTTTAACCTGCAATGTGAATAAGGATTAAAGACTAATGAATATTAATTGCTAAGTTCCTTGTTAAGTATTGTGATCATAGATCTGTGTCCCAGCTAGGTTGTAGAAACATGAGTCATGAAACCCCCCTACCTCTAGCTCAGGGGAGACTTCATCTGCTTCGCATGTGTTTCCAAAAGGGTCGGTAGTTAGGGTTTTGTTGGTGTGTTGTTGAAGTGTTGAACCCTAGGTCTACCCCTATGCCAACAAATGGTTCCATTTTCGGGACCTGAAACTGTTATTGCTGGGAACTGAAGAAAAGAGAAAGCTTTGTGCATAGATCTATTGTTCTAGTGTGTAGTATTCTACTTGACTTATGAAGCTCTGTGCTAAGAAGGGAATTGGATTTGAAGATAAGAGGTAAGATCTTAAATCTTTTTGCTCTGGTAAAGGTAAGATAAGTGGAAATTTTTGTTTTGAAAGTATGGATTTAGGTATGTTTGATAGATTTTGTCCTAGTCTGAAAAATAGGGCACATCTAGAAGAAAGAAGATTTGATATGAATAGATTTGATAAAGATAGTGAAAGATAGGTTATTCCTATGCATAGAAAGAATTTTTGGACTAATAAGTCGATGCAGGATCCTAGAAAGAATTTTTGCAGGTCCAACACTAGGATCCCAATGCCCAGTACAGAAAAGGTTGGGGATCGTTCAAGATAAAGAGAGGATTGACACTATGTTATAACTGTAGAAGACCAGGACATCTTACTAAGGAATGCCCTGGTATAGGTCCTACTTGTCTTTGTTTTAAATCTACTAGACATGAGGTCTTGGATTTCCCTAGAATGATTGCTAAAGTTGAAAAGATGAACCTGAGACAAGAAAACCATGAAGAAGGTCAAGAGACTAAGAATATGCTAGAGCACCAGAAAAAATCAGAGACTGTATTATTGCAGATGAAAGAAACATTGAATGATCACAAAGACATCAGTTTACCAGAGATCTCAAAAGAGAAGGAGTGCATAGAAACAAGAATATGAGATTTCAACATAGACTGTGTTCTGGATGAGGAAACACAGGTGGATATCATGCCAAAAAGCACTTGGGAAATTTTGGGAAGGCCTGCTATGGTTCCTTCATTAGAAGGGATATGATTGTTTAAAGGAAAGATGATAACCTTATGTGGAAGACTTACTCATGTACCTATGATATCCCATGGAGCATCGACTAAAGAATAATTTGAGGTCATTAAGTTTGTTGAGAACAACGCTCCTTTTGCACTTTTGTTAGGAAAGATTGAGAAAGATCAGATCCGAAGGAAAGAAGAAGAGGTAGCCAAAGAACAGAAAAAGAAAGAATTAAGGGACTTCATAGCCAAGAAAATAGTGCGACTAATAGAAGAACAAGAGGATAAGTCGAAGCAACTGAGGACCAAAGACCTAGCTATCGGAGTTAAAAGAATGCAAGAAGGCTTAAAGAACCTGCCCATGTAGGAGAAAAGCACACCTACCCCAGAAGTAATAAGAGAAGAGGTATTCCACTTGAACCCTTTGAAAGACCCTCAACAATGAGAAGTTAATATGCTAAGAGAAGATAAGAATAAAAATGGAAAGAGGAACCCAAAGACTTAGATCACGGGAAAGAAGGCCAGAAAGCTCATTAAGAAGAAAGAAAAGTTAGAAAGACTGTAGGAGGTTCCATAAAAGACTTCGCAGAAAGAAGGCTTGCAGAACTTGAACCTCGCCGGAATAGCAGAACAACGCAGACTGGCACTTCGCCATGGCGAAGCAATATGACCGTTGGAGGCATCTCGACCATTAGATTGACGCTCTAGAATGACTAGAAACACATTTATTGCCGGAAAGATCTCCATTGGACCATTGAGACCACGCCACAATGGATTGATTGAAGCATTCCTACCCGTTGGAGGAGTCTATTACGACGCTGCTTATTTAATCCATCGAATTCCTCACTGAGGACACTTTTGCAAACTGAGATATTCGAGCCCACAAAGAACTGATTGCTATCACACTGTGATTTTGAGACCTCACCACCCGTTTTTCTTACCTTGAGTGTCCAGTTGCCTACCTGAGATATTTGATCATGAGTGTGCATGTGGGCGACCTTAGCGTAGTAGAGAAATCTGTAGAAGAGATTTTGATTGACCTTATGGCTGAGAAGGTCATGTTTGCAGGAGTACAGGCCTCGTCGATGACCATATTGCAATCATCCCCCTCAACTGCACGTCGATCTAGTCGATCAACGACTAAGAAAAGAAGCAAGCACTGCGACGACTTGGCGAATGTGAAGCTCATCCTGTCAGTCTTGACCAACTACATCCCACCTTTGGCTAGCATGGTTAGTCGTGACAACGTACCGCGTGACTTCGAGTACATGCTCATCACTGTGTACCTCCCGAAGGGGATATGCGCAGTCAGACTGCAACTAGGATTGATCCCTGATCTTAAGATCAATGACTTTAACCTGGGAGATAGGAAGAATTATGCGTTGCTCGCACCACATAAGTACTTGAAAACGACGACTGGGAAGAAGCCGAAGATAGTTCCCCAGCCATGGATTAAGGAGATCGCGAGGTCCACCATCCTCAACGTCATGAAGATACCCCACTTCGACAGACATTAGGAGGTTAACACATGCGTTAAAATCCTCTTGTCGTGCTACCATGGAGGTTATCTCTGGTTGGATAGACACGTGACTGTGGATCCGACGCTGGTCCACATGATCACTGGATTGAGCATGTAGGGACCGGACCCTCGAAAATTCTACCCAGGGAAGCTTGCAGATCGCACCCTGGTGCAGCGTATAAAGGAAACCTATGGTGATGTGGAGAAATGGAAGCGATGCTACAAGGTAGCCTCCATCCAATATGGCGTAGTGCACCTAGCTTGTCAGTTGATCGTTGGTAAGCTCCTCAGGAAGAACAGACCAATGCAAGTCACAGGGTTTTTCGTCGACCTCGTAGGGAAGTGCGTTGAAGGGATGCATTTGAACTGGGCGAGCTACCTTGCCAATGATTTGGAGAAGGACTGCCATGAAGCATAGGACCAAGGCTATGAGTTCCACTTTAGCTGGTTGTTGGTTCTCATCGCCTTTGTCGCTTGGGATATGCCGAAGGGAGCGACATTCCTGTAAGTTGAGCCATCAGAACCCTTGTTTGCGAGGTTCACTACCTTGTGGTAGATGAGCGACATGGCGAAGAAATGGAAATCAAATGTGGTGTTTCACACCTACTACCTATAGCTCACACGAGCCATCGAGTTATTCCCCTGAATGAATTCGAACACCTTGCATACTTATAGGCCACTAGCAAAGTTCTGCGCAGAACGCCACTTCATTTACATCACTGCGCGCAGGGACGAAAGCAAGGATGAGCTGCAGTCTTATTACAAATTGACTGATGAAGACATGGAGGAGATAACCAAGGAATGGTCGGTTGAATTCCTGGTCCCAGTGGAAGATACAAAGCTCTCTACCCCTGACATCATCAAAAGTCCTTTGTTCACCCGAGAAGAGTATGATGGACCAAGCAACACCAAGAAGAAGAAGAAGGAAGAAGTGCAGGAGATAAATAACGCATCGGAGGAAACTGCGCCTGATTCACCTGGAGGAGGAGGAGGTGACGAAGTAAACTAAGAAGAGGAAGGGGAATAAGACAAGCAGGAAAAGGGCAAAGTGACACTGCCTAAGGATCCCCTTACAAAGGTCGAGATGTCAAAGAAAATGAAGTTTTCTCTAAAGAAACCCTCAATGCGGAAGAAGTCATGAGCCAATAAGCCTCAATCACATAATATGCTCACAGTGGATGATATTGACCTCATCATCACAACTGTAGCAGATACTTCGGAGGATATTTTGCAGTGAAATGAAGAAAAGCAGGAGACAATGTATGACAAAATCGAGGCGAAGCTAAAGGGGGTACAACAAGCTCTCTATTCGAGCCGCGCAGTGTCTACTGCACCGTCGTCATTAGAAGGTATAGAATTGGGAGATGAGCCTACCCAATTGCACAGATTAGCAGATGCGACAGAGGCTCGCCTTTGATGATTCCAGGAAGAAAAAGAATAGGCCACAGAGGCCTTGAAGCAAGAACAGGAGGAAGCCCTAGAGCAACTTCGGGTTGCGCAACAAGAGAAAGATGACCTCCGGGCAAAGTTCTAAGTGGACAAAGAACAGATCCAAAGAGAAAATGACCAGATGCTCGTGGAGCAGATGGGAGTTAAAGAGACAGTGACTAGAGCACTCCACTCTATGTCGAACTTGGCTCAGATAGAAGAAGAGACAGTCGAGAGCCAAGTGGGGAAGCTCACTAAAGACATTCAGCAGCTTCAAGCAAGAGTAGCAGTAGAACTGCAAGTAGTGCCGAGCACTCCATAGGAAATGCGAGACCAATGGGAAGAAACTGCTAGGAGCGTAGTCGAATGAATCAAGGCATTGGCTTTAGAATTCAAGAAACTAAGTAACCGAACTACACATACCTATGAACGCCTTGCAGAAAACCTGAAGTTGATGAGATTGGAGGAAAAACTCCAGGAGGAGAAACTCCAGGAGGAGAAACAACAGGCATTGATAGTGCAAGTGCAGTTGAAGCTGCTTTCAACAGTAGAGAAGATGAAACAGTTGCAGGAGCAGTGCGCAGTTCAACATCATGTCACTACCATCCAGAGTCGAGTTATGGAGGTGACACAATGACTCGAGCCAGTGCAGGACAAAGCCTGCACCCTCTTTGAAGATATCGAGGGACAAGGATCACAACTAGAACATGTGGTCACCACAGTACAGCAACGCATGAAAGGGCATGTCACCGAGCAAGTCATTCAAGAGTTCGCCGAGCAGGAGGCTCTGGCAAAGCAACAAGTTGAGGCAGCTCAAGCTAAGCTTGAGGCCTTCGAAGCAGAGTTTCCCTGATCAGAGTGACTCGGGACGAGTCACAGGTGAGTGTTGGGGGCCTGTTGGCCCTTGACCAGGTTTTGAGAAAATGTTGGTCATGCTTGACCACTTTTGGGACTTCGACAGGTTGGTCGAAGATGGAGCGCCCAAGCGAAGAGGAGATTGTAGGATCTCGCTCATTTTGTGGGATTTTTGGGTTTTAGGGTTTATGTAAAGGGTATGGGATGTCGGCCCATGGGTCCTACCCATGTTTAGGCCCTTTTTATAATGTATACATAAGTATCTAGGCGATGTAAGAAGTAGACCTAGTAGGTCGATGGCTTAGTGCTAATGTTAGCTATGTGCCAGAAGATGTGTTAAGTCTTGCAGAGCTAAGTGCAAGGATTTTGTAAGTGCTTTGTGCATAGACTGTGTAAAGGCTTTATGTTGTGCCAAACTCGGGGAAGGAGGATATGGCGAGGTGCGCGCATATCTCCTATCCTTGCGAAGTTGGATCTGTGGCTTGGTGCATGTAAGCAGATTGGAAGAAGCTAATAAAGAAGAATAAGAGTTGGTGAACGTAGCCCCACACTAGGGTGAACCACGTATATCCTATCTTATTGTGCTTTGTGCACTGTATTCATGGTGTTTATGTTTCTATTTTCTTAGTGTCGATTGATGAATGTATCAGATGTAGTAGCTTAGTGCTTAATAATGTGAATGAATGCTGGATCTGAGTTAATGTTATGTGTTAAGTGAATGAAAGTATTAGATCTTGGTTATTACTGCACTGATCTAGATCTAGGGTTTAACCTACGATGTGAATAAGGATTAAAGACTAATGAATATTAATTGCTAAGTGCCCTATTAAGTATTGTGATCACAAATCTGTGTCCCAGCTAGGTTGTAGACATGTGAGTCCTACAACACCCCCTGCCTCTACCTTGGGTGATATTTCATCTTCTTCGCAAGTGTTTCCGAAAGGGCTGATAGTTAGGGTTTTGTTGGTGCGTTGTTGAAGAGTTGAACCCCGGGTCTACCCCTGTGCCAACAAGAATCATTTGGAGTTTTCTCGTCAAATCTGCTGCTCATAGGAGGCTACCACATCATCTTCATTTCTGTTCACATGACGATGCACCCAACACTTTGGAATTTCACACATTCACCTTTTTCTCAGCCACAGGCACGTCCAACTCATCAGATCACCTTTCCCATTGGATAATCATTTGTTGTTCTTCTCACTCTCTGAATGGAGGAGGTCATCTCTACGTTCCTAGCTCTGTCTTAGGAAGGAACCACGTAACCTTCTTAGGAGATTTCTCTCAGGTTTGTAAGCTGAGAGAAAGTATTCACATAGGTGCAATGATCCACACCTCACAGGTTTGTAAGCTCGAGAATGTCTCACATAGTGGCATTCATCAACACTCCCTCTCATCTAGTGAGGCATTCTTCATAATGTCAGGTCTCACATGGATTTACTTTGAATTTTGTTTTTGGTTGGAGTCATCAATACTCCCTCTTAACTAGGAAGGAATTTTTCACCAAGTTACTCTAATGAAGGTGTCTGTAATTTTTTCATGTGTAGGAAGGTACTGCAAGTGTATGATTTTCCTCTGCATCATATCTCTGATCTAAGGATATTTCATCTCATTGTATTTCGATCCATCAGGAAACATTGGGTTCTCAAGGAGATTTATACACAACTCTTGGTTATCATCATAGGATCCATCTCATGGTCAAGTAAATCTGTTAGAATCTAGTGAAGCCACATTGCTTCGCACACTCGATGCTATTTAATTTGCCTGTGTGGTACTTAAATTCACATAGTTTTATTTCCTCCTGTATCAGGAAACCATCGAAAACTTTACGGTAGAACATCAATCAGATGTGCTCTCCTGGTCCACTGTACTTTTGCTCAATTTGAATCAGCATATCTTGCAAACACAAGTTCATACTAGAGGCATAACTTAGGCCATATCCAATTGTTCCTCGTATTTATCTCAATACATGTTTTGATGTTGTCTAGTGAGTCTATCTAAGCATATTCACTGCATGGCATGAATCAAGTATGGTGTTAACTAGATACATCGGTGATCCAATCGGTTGTGGATCAGTCTCAGATGAATCATCATGAAATTTCTTCTTTAAATCCATCATGGTGGATTTTGCATTCTGTCATACTGAACTTCTTTAATATTTTCACTGTATATTTTCCTTGACTTAGGAAAAATCTTATTGGTCCTCTGTCATACTTATTGTCCCAAGAAGTAGTGCATCATACTCAGATTATTCATCTCGAATTCATAAGTCAAGGATTACTTGTATCCAACAACAAAGCTTTCTGAATAAGTCATGAGGATCAGGTTATCGTCATCAACATTGTAATGATATAGGTTTGGATCAACAACACTCTTGCTGAAATCCAAACTCATCAAGAGTCTATCTATCTGATATAGTTTCCAACTCATGGATGGTAGTACGGATGGAAGTGCATTGGATTTACTGGAACACGTGTCTTATCATAGACAACTCCCTCTGTTTGTAAGAAATCTTTGGCTATAGATTTTGTTTTGTATTTCTTGACACTTTCATCAGTTGCATGCTTGATCTTAAGATATACTAGTATTATTTTGTTATGGCATATTGCCATACTTGTTCTCGTGTTGTTTTCTTAAGATAAGGAATCTCAACAACAATGAAGTGGCTTATGACTGAAGGATAGCTCAAACATCTATTTTTGTTTCTCGGAATGTTCCTTGAGGGGCTTGCATGTTTCTCTGCCTCTAGGTAGCCCTTTTATGTCCTACTGAACATATCAACTGGAGCAACTGGATTAATTGGAATAATGTTTGTCTCCCTTTGAACTGTTGAAGGGGGAGAAGGCATTGTCTCACTTTTAATCTCCATTTGAGATTCTCTGGATTTTGAAAAGTTATCTCTTCTTTAAGGGAAACATTGTTTCTTCTTGTTCTTGTATGATGGAAAAATTAAATATGGTTTGGACTCATGTACTAGTGATAATGGTCCAAATCTTGAGAGATCCCATACTGGAATTAATATTCATCATTTATTTGAAAAATGCAATCAACTATAAAATTAGAGATCAATTGATTTACCTAGTTGTAGTCATGTCCTTTTAGAGGAAGTACTTCTCCTCCCTCTTCTCTTCACTCTTTTGAGGTGGATCTAGATCAATGTCAACAGTGGAAGCATATTGTATTCCCTTCTTCTTGGTTGGACAATTTCTTGCAATGTTTCCATACTTGTCACATCTGAAGCACTGAATTTCTGAAACATATTGTCTTTGATAACCTGGATTGGATGAAGACTTTGTTGGCTATGTGTTATATTCTTTGCATGTGTGTGTGTGGGTGCGTCCGATATGACAACTACGTCTGACGATCCCTCGTAGTAGTGATTTGTTTGTGCCGTGTGCGCTAGGCATTTTCCTAGGGCAGTCCCAG
>SNQJ01S0032601.1:3939-15533 GCA_010110895.2 Picea sitchensis
GTTGCATTTGGAGATGACTCATCTACCAAAATACTTGGAAAAGGAACTGTAAAGCTTGGAAGTGAAAATGTAAAAGCAGGAAAAGTCCTATTGGTTGAAGATTTGAAGCATAATCTCCTTAGTGTCAACAAAATATGTGATCAAGGATACACTTTTACGTTTGACTCCTGAAAATGTAAAATAAGAGAAAATAACTCAGGAAGATTGGTTGCAACTGCAACAAGAAGACCGAACAACATATACATCCTAGACATGAAGAATATAGAGAAGACATAATCCACACAAAAGGATTCCAAGGAAGAAAAAGTCCCAAGACCAAAAAGAAGGATGAAGTATTATTGAGTGCCACATGTTCAGGGGGAGCAGCCCCAAAGAAGAGAGTTAACTTTTGCCATTAAACTCAGGGGGAGTAACCCTACCCTTTCCCATTGATGTTAGATGGGGAGATAAATTGGAATCATGATGATAGGGGGATCATGAATGTTTCCATCAATGACAAAGGGGGATATTGTTGGAAGATTGGTTGTTGTCATTGATGTCAACCCTAGTCATTGGTTTTGGACTGCAAGATTGATGAAGGTATTTGGACATGAAGGGAAATGCACATGTAGATACAACACCCATGGATGGATAATATACATCATGTTGTTTCTAGTGGTATGTGGCACATCATGTGGATCCTCATGGTTGAGGAGGAATGAATTTTTGAAGATGACAAAGTGAATCGAAGAAGGAAGTACATGTAGGCCCTTAAGATAATTAAAGAAAAGAATTACAAAATATGAAAGTGTTAGGTCATACCTAATGCTAAAATGAAGTGACATAAATGGTATAAATAAATATTGTTATACATTCATTTGATACACAAGTCGAATTTCAGAGGAAATCAGAAGTAAACAAGGTCAGATTTCAAGGGAGGATGAAGACTTTTGGTGATGTGTTCTAAGGTATGTTATTTACAGGTCATCTTACCATTTTTTCTATAATTTTTTTCTAGAACGATTGAGATGGTGAAATTGCTATGGTATTGAAAATACATATCAAGGTACCTATGGTATAAGTTTCAGCTCTTGATTCGATATAATTATGGAGATACACTCTATGGAAGATAGGGTTTTTTACCAGTCCTGAAGCTAGTCAATAAATAGGTGTTCCGGGTAAAAAAATCATAACTTCTTCATATTGAATCCAAATTCAGTGGGACCAATTTCATTGGAAAGATTACGGACTATATTTTCTTTTGTGTGAGTTTCATAATTTGATGTTAAATATTGAGCATGGGGAATTCTGTACAAGTTCACTCTCTTGAATAAACCAGAATTGAGTAAAGTCTACCATTCTTTCTATAACTTCTTTTTGGGGAGGATTCAAGGAGTGAGATTTGGAGAAGTTTCAGATAATACATTGAGTAATATTATATACAGGATCCAAGTATTCCAATAATTGAAGAATTTCATTAATTGAAGAAGTCTGAGGAAGCATTATTAGGTTCTATGTGATGGTTGGTTGATGGTCATGATTTAATGTAAAGTTTTATTATCTCTCATATATTCTTGGTTGGAAGGAAGGGGCAAGGATGGAGAGTTCAAATATCTCTTGATATTGGAGTATTGTATATTCCTCTTGGAGGTCTATCCCTCCCTTTACATTTGGAAGCTGTAGCTACCTTTGGAAGTCATTACTTCCCTTGAACAATAACTATTGATTATTTCTCATATATTGTGCATGGTGTATTGTGGTGTATTGGTGTAACTCTTATGCTATTGTTCATTTCTCATTGGATATAATTTAATGGTTTAAGTATAAGTTGAAAAGGTTTGTAAATTGTACTTGATACTGATTCACCCCCCTCTCAGTATCCACACCCCCCTTATTTTTTCACTATCCTCAGTGCACAACACCCTATAAGTGTAATTTCATTTTACAATTTTGGTTCCCTGACCATTCATCAACATATAGGCTCTCTGGACAAAAATTAGACAATAATTCTAGCCTAAACAAAATTGAATAGGAACTCCAGCCCTAATACCAACAATATATAGGCACTTTGACCCCCAAAATCATAAATACATAGGCACACTAACCCCAAAGCATATATACATAAGCACCCTGACCCAATATATATATATAAACCACTAGCATTATTCTATAGCTATCAAAATTTCCACTATATCTTAGTTCCTCTTGACCTACCCAACCCAAGGAATGTACCATTCATTTATCAGGGTTAACCCAAGGAATGTACCATTCATTTATTAGGGTTGACCCAAGGAATGCACCCCCTTTATTGTCCTCGGTCCATCTGGCTACACAATTCATTTATAAAGGTCTCTCTGGCATAGGAAACCATGAATCTCACTAATGGGATATCAAGGGATTCACTGCTAGGAAGAACTACTAGGAAATAACTAGCATCAACCTTGCTGCTACAATGCAACTCTAACAAGAGTTCACTCTTCAGGCCTGACAACCTAGTTCTTCGACAGTACAACTCACATAGGATTTAACTCTTTAGGCCTGACAACCTAGTTCTTCAATGGTGCAACTCACCCTCTAGGCTCAAGAATCCCTTTCATTTTTATACAGTTCCTCAGGCGATCCATCATTTTCCAAGGTGTTGTCATCCAAAAAAATGCCAAGTTGCTTCTATAATTCCACTAGCAATATACAACCTATGGAAATCATCCCATCTGCATCACAAGCATACAGTCAATATGAGACATCATCATATAATTATAAGATTTCAAATTTGTTTTACAAGGAAAAACAAAGTTTCCCAACCATGAGTTTTCTACTCATAATTGTTTGGCTCTTGCAGCAGTAGATATCAATCTTCCTTTTGGGCTTACATCCCTTCCATATCCAAGACCATTTCCCATGCAATTTTCTCAATTTTCATGCAGCCTGTTATTCCCATTTTGTGGGATAACTAAGGACATCATGTCTCAAGGCCTTCAGGTTGGAAATATGGAGTGTTGAGAGACTACATGACCAGAAATGTCCATTTTCACATACATAAGCCCTCTTTGTCACCACATTTGGTCCATTGTCAACACATCCACCACACTAGCCAGATTCTGGAAGGTAGAAGGGTTTTTCTCCATGTGGTACAAGTCAGGTATTGTGACAGGTAATCACCCTAATATTTAAGGAATTTGAACATGTTGTATTTAAACTACTTTTGATTATAGAACACATGCTTGGACATTATGCCTTTGACCTTGTTTTACCTTGGTGAGTGTCATAGATTTCCTAGTAAGTGGCCAACATTTGGGAAAGGTTTGTGACTGGGCATCCCTTGAGGGGTTATCATACCATTCCCAACCATACTTACCACTTTCCTCTCATTTCACTCCCATCATATTGTCCTCTTCTAGGTCCTTTGACTTTAATGACTCGAGAAGGGAATGTACCTCATTTCATGGGAAGAAGGGGCTGAAGGCCCAGAGGGATTTTTGTTGGCTAAAGATATAAAATCCTATTTATAGACATTCCATATGCTTCACCTAGGGATCCTCCGAGAAAAAAATGAAATGATTTTCTGTAATAAAAGGGGGACCTATAGAAATAAATGATAATGAATGCTTAAAGGGTTAGTTGGAGGATAGGAGGTCTCATCACGAGCTAGACTATCATGATCATGGGTATTTAGCAGTATGAAATTACCATCATTTGGTCACCAAGCCAGGGTAGTGACTCTCAGTTACACAACTGAGAGAGAGGGGTCTCATCATGAGCCAACCTTCTCATTTCCACGAGGTATTTGTGAGTGACACTGTCATTATTTGGACACCACGCTAGGATAGTGGCCTTCAAATCATTCCTTAAAACAAGAAATAAACACAGAATGGAAAGAAGATGGGATTGGAAAAGGCGCATCACAAATAAATTTGCCACACACCCTCTACAAAGGCACCCATGAATGAGATAATACGAGCCCTTGTATGTCATGAAACTCAATGACCTATGAAGTCTAAAACCCTTCCACCTCATCATCCATTACATGACCTTTAAAGGGCATCCTTGGGAGCATCCCCTACTTGAGGTCTTTGGTTTACCCAATAGGATTCCTATCACACCCCTCCCGTACTTAAATTTGGTCAGTTGTATAGGGTTTTGAGCATTTGTATAACTTGATATGGTAGCTTTGATGCACATGTTTAGGTTCCTTTCTTATTAGACGTGGTTTACACTTGTCACAATATCTATGACTTGAGATATTTGGAGGGAATACCCTTTTGTTTTGCGGGACCTTGTTGGTGGATAGTTTGGGAGGAAAAAGTATAGCTTAGTCTTCCATGGGGCTTCAAACCCACAGGTTGGATTCCAAGGGCCCGCATGTCATATGAAAAAGTTTTTCCTTTGGAGGCCTAGAAGACATCATGGATGAAATGACCTAGCCCTCACATGCCAAATGTTTTTCCTAGAAGAGGTAAAACGTCACTTATGGAGGCTTGACATCACCTAGATTGCTAGAGTTTGGTGGTGAAGGTGTTGTTTGATGACATGTGGCACATTTTGAAGGAAGGAGGCTTGTAGACCATGAAGAGAGGACTTGGATGAGTGACAAGTGGCATTTGGAGGCCTAGACATGCATCTACTACCCCAACAACTTCTTCAAAGTGCCAAAACATCCCATAAAGGGGTGATGTCACCTTACTCTAGGGTTTCTTTTGTGTAAAAGTGAATTTTAAGATGAATTGTTTAATATTATTTTGTTGCAAGGGGTAATATAAGGGTTGTGTACCCCTTATCTTATGTTTTATCCTTTCTAAGTGGACAAACTATGTGATAGGCATTTTGTATAAATAGAGATCATGTAATCTCATTTTGAAACATAGCTCTGCCATTGTGAAGAGCCAAGGAATGAAATTTTCACTACCTTGAATATTTTTGTTCTATTGTGCTATGGTATGGTGCTTTATTTGGTTATGGACTACATGATGTTGATGCACTAGCTCTTGGAGGTATTTTCTAGCTACTTATGGTGGTTTATCTTGGCATGTTATGGTTTATCTTGTTGCTATTTGGACTGGTAATACATTTTACTTGTTTCTATCATTTGTAATTCAAGCTTAAGGTTGATTTTTCTAAGGCTAAGTAGGAAGTATAAGTGCATACACCCCTACTTTAGCTCCATCATAATTTTAAGCATAGAACTATTGTTTGCAAGGGTTTACTAAGGAAGTATAATGACATACACTCGCTAGTTTTAAACCCTAGATAAGGTTAATTTCCTTGGGGAATAAGAGGATTTATACCCCCAAGGAGGTAGTAGTTATATATCTTTACTTTGACCCCATTAAACCATTAATCAAAGGCACTAGTTGTTTCACTGGAAAAATAAAACGCTGCATTGGTAAATGTGAAAAGTTTAAGTTTTGAAGTTCTCTCACTTGGACATTGTTCCTTGAGCCCTAGGCTATATTTCCTCATTGAGGTGTCCTCTTTCAGCCACTAAAACTTGTTTCTGTAACAAAACTAACCTACAAACATTAGGGCTACAAAAATCTAACCATGTAACCCTAGATAACTCCTAGACCAACCCTAGAAATTGGCTATAACTTTTCCCTAAAAACTACTAACCTAGGCACACCTTTTGGGATAGTTTGAGGTGATTTTCATTGGATAAATTTTCTGTTATAAGGTTTGGTTTTCTACATCCATACGACTTCTAAATATCGCTGCAGAAATATTTTTGTGACAACCTTTGTTTTGTGCTAAAGTCTTACTCTTTCATTGTTGAGTTGAACTAGTCTTTACTAGCTTGTCTCTTTCTTATTGAACTAGAATTTTAGCACTTATTTTGAAGATATTATTATCTTTTATATGCTGATACATATCAATGATTGTTGCTGCAATTAGGTACATCAAGATTAAGTTTATTTTCCACCTAACATATTGCATTGTATACCTGGTTTTCATTGTGTCTTGAGTAGGTATTTTCTCTTGGCAGGTCACTCAAAGCATTGGCAATCCTAAAAATTTCCTAAGACTCATTTCCAAGTCCCATTTTTCATATAGAAACTTGAGCTTTAGGGGAATCCATTCATACATCTCATTTTCCATCTCAATCCCCCTAGGGTCACCAAGATTCCCCCCTTGAGGTGACTACCTCACTTCTAAAGTGTCGGGAACACCTGCGTAAGGTGACAGTGGGTAGGTGCTCTCTAAGTTGTCGCCAATTGGTGGTTGGGTCAGGATTTTCCCAACCTACAACTTGTGCGATAATACATCCAAACAAATTGTTAGCATATCATAACAATTTTTAGTTATTAATTTCTCAAATATGTTTATACAGAAAAATAAATATTTCCATGTGTGAGATTTTTGCTCATTATGTATAGCTCTTGCAACTGTAGATATTGGTCTTCCTTACGGGCTTACATCCCATTTCTCCGGATTTATAAATGGAACAAAATGAAATATAGAGTTATAAAAAAAACACAGAGATACAATGAAAATTGACTTCTATTAATAAATGAAATGTGTTGAACTGTAAAAAAATGCATAATGAAACAAACTCGCTTAAATGGTGGTAGTCGATCTCCGAGAAGAGATGTGACAACTACATGCATTCACTAGAGTGCATTACAATGAGGCTGAAAGGCCTTTTTATCATAAATAAACAATGAGGAAACTATAACATCCAAAAACCTAACCCTATAAGATGAAACACCAAAAGGATTGTGGGCCTCGATGGGGTTAATTGGTACACAAACTTCCTCGAGTCATAAATTTTACATATGATCTATGTTTGGCACGCTCGATATCCCATTGGAAAGGTATAGCTGAGAAGTACACATTGTGGTCGACCCATATTATGCCTTTGGATATCATTTGGGTGTTGTCACACCCATAAAATGTTTTTTAGGGCCAAAAAATGGCCTCAAAAGTTCAGGACCTGAAAAAAGTGTATAAAAACTACCAAAATGGAAAATTGTGCTTTTAGCTAGTGAAATAGGTGGGTGGCCACTGATATTCACCTGGATCAGTCCTCCCCATTAGGAATAAATGGTCTCCATTATGATGAGTGCCCCCATCATATGGGGAAACTTCTACTGAACTTAGCCCCAAGTGAGCCACTTGCCTTGGTGTAGGAGTTGTCATGCTTTGAAAACCTAATAAAGCTAGATCCTTTGTTGGTGATTTCCCTTAACCTATGTGTGTATGATATTGTCAATGATTTTTTGTTCCATACAATCAGGGTTGAGCTCTTTCAGTTTCAACTGCTCTTCTATCTTTGATGTGTCAAATAATGGTTGAAAGTATGGCCAAAGGAGGTCCACATTGAACACTGGATGCAAGCCAAGGAAGGGGGGAATACTTATCTCAAAATCATTATCACCCACAACCTTGGTGATGGTGTAAGGGCCATGGAGAAGATGAAGAAGATTCTTATGGGGTCCTGTAAGGTGCTTATTTTGCAAATGCACCAAACCTTGTCTCTCACCTGAAACTTCTGTGGCACCCGATGTTGATCATGGCATTGTTTGTACTTAGCATTTTATTTCTGAAAAATATCATGGACCTATTGGATGATGTGTTGAATCCATTTAATAAACTTGGTGGCTTTGTTGGCCTAAGACTAAACATCTGAAGATTTTTCCTGTGTGGTTTCAAGGGGAAGTGTGACATCTATGGGAACCAATGGTTGAAATCCTAGCCCCACCTAAAATGGGTTGTGGTCAGTCAAGCTATGGAGAGATCTGTTGTAGTTGTGCTAAAAATAGGGGATACTCTCATCCCATGTGCATGGATGCTCAGAGTTGTACAAGAGTAATATATGCATGATCATTGGATTGACGACCTCTATTTGGCCATTAGTTTGGGGGTGGAAGGAAATGGATTTGGTGAGCTTGGTTTCCAATAGTGACTAGAGGCTCAACCAAAATGTGCTTAGTAACCTATTGTCCCGATTTGGGATGATGGTCTGTGGTATCCCAAAATGTACCCACACTCGTTCAAAGAAGATATTGGTAGTGGCCTTTGCTGTGATACTCTTCTTGTAGGCTGTCAGAATGGCCATCTTAGAAAATTGATCAACCACCACAAAAACACAGTCATTGCCCTTTTTGGTTGAAGGTGTTGAAACAATTTCTAAAGTTTTTAACTCTAAGATTAAAACTTTCCTTTTTCGGGTTTCAGATTTTCATAAAGCATAACCCTCGCTATCATTTCCAAAATCTCGGTACTGAAATCCCGACAAACTTTATTCTTTAATTAATCAAAGACAAAAAACTGAAAGTGTTTTAAAAAAATCCCGACGCGCATTCTGTAAAGTTATTTTTTTAATCACAGTAATTTAAACCCTAAAAGAGTTTATTACTAATATTTAAACCTTTCAGGATTCAGGACTACTCAAAACCATATGTTTTCCATACATATTGAATCACAAAATCCTGATCCCTGATTTCCCGAAAGAATGGAAGCTATTTTTTAATCCTGGTTAATTAATCTACTAATACGAGAGTTAGGGCCTAACCTAATCTCATCGCGATTTTGCAATTTCAGGAATCGGGGTTTAGCGATGACATACCTCATGTATCCACGATCCCTGAAACCTCGAAAAAATGGAAGTTAGTTTTTAATCCTGGTTAATTAATCTATTAATACGAGAATTAGGGCCTAACTTAATCTCATCACGATTTCACAATTTTGGGAATTGGAGTTTAGCGATGACATACCTCATGTATCCATGATCCATGAAACCCCGAAACGCGAAGTCTCGAACCATAATCAACGTTTAAACTAAACTAACTCTGTTTTAAAAACACGATTAACTGTAATTAAACTCCTTAGAGTTTTTCTTATTTTCGGTACCATTGAATGAAATCTTTCGAATTTTGAATCTGGTATTGCCGAAATATGGCCACATTAATAACGTATAAATGATGATTTATGTGACACTAATGCGTATCTCAAAAATATTTACTTCTTTTAAGGTATCAAGTTCTTGTAAGTTGCGTCAATACCTTCACCATTAAATGAGTTAAAAGAGAATTAAGGATTTGTGTTTCTCAACTTATCTTGGTTCATGCTATCAGGTGTAAGACACATTCAGCTAAACTCATACACCTCTCTTCTTTGACAGGTTTTCATTCTGACATGAAAGTCATGGTGCCAAAGAAAGCACCTAGAAGATACAACTGAGATTTACAATCCAGAGGTAGATATCATATCCGACACAAAACCACATGCTATTGACTCCAACAAATCCCGGAGAGAAATCCACGAAATTATGGACTATGAAATCAAAAATTCCCTAGAGGATTTCGAGAGTCACTTTCGGGACATAGTCGAATCCGAGCTTCACAAGATTGCAACATGCCCATGGCTCGTGGAATACAACGACATGATCAGTTGGGCTCTAGAGAAGGTGGATATTCTGAGGAGAAGTATTCTAAATGATCAGTTAGTCATTATCGGCTCTTTCATACCTGAACATATCCAAGTAATGTACAAACTCTTGCACAATCCTAAATATATTTACAATGCCGAGTTTATGGAAGAATTTCAAAGGAAGGAGTGTATTGAGGCAGACCTAACTTATCTTGATTTAATGAAAGGATGGTGGAGATGTCCATCAAAATTTAGGGCCGACTCTCATGGAAATTATGCCACCGCATATTTAAGTGAATACATGGTTTATGTAGCCATGGTGTTGTGTAGACTCTTTGGCAAAAAGAATCACTGTCATTTTCCCGCATAACGGGTACCCTTTTTAGAGGAGGTATCAACAGGGTATAGTTTCAACTAGAGCAAGATTTTATCCAATAACTAGGCCTAAGAGGTTTCAAATTACAAAGCCACAAAAGCCCTAGGTCAACCAGTAGCCTTTTACATGTCGGCATACATAATGGATGCCATTTTTTTTTTTGACTCCGTTCCCTCTGATGAATTGGAATTGGAGCATAACCTGCCCCCAACCCATTCATGAGTAACATTCAGAGCTATGGGAAGAAAATGCAAAAAAATCATTTTACGAAATTTTTCATTTCGTAATAATACCAATGCATAAAATGCTTTATGGCTGTGATCCTCCTCGCATCTCTAAGACAGTTTCAGAAAATCTCAGGGAAATAGCCGACTGGTTCATCGAAGAAAGTTTCTCCTACATCAGGGTTTATGGGTGCTCAGTCCCTCCTCATGTGCTTCCAAAGTTTCTCCCAGACAGACTGGTATTGAGGGAGGTAGCATACCAAATAGTGAAAGGCGGTATCAAAATAGAGCTAAAGGTGTCTCAAAATAAATACTTGCCAATCTTCCTTGTGTATATTGGGAAATTTTCATTACTAAACATGGGCCATTCCAAGGTGGAAGCGGAAGAGGTCAAAGAAATAAAAATGGTAAATATTGAGCACGGAAAGCATGACCCTTATCAATTAGTGAACAAACACCTAATACACTGCGGTATGAAAGCTTATGAACATGAAAGTTCCGCTTATGATGATTTTTTCAAAGAGGTCAAAACTTATGAGGAAGTATTAAACAGAGTACGTGCACTACCACCCGACTTACAGACTGGTTTTATGACCTTCCAAATCCATAGGTGAAGTTGTTTACCGAAGATGTTGCAAGGTCAATACATGATTCCTCCTCTAGAGTAGGAAGGAACTCCCCCAGGTTTTGAATCAGATTCACAGAATAAAGTAGGGAAAGGAAAGGGGTTGGAAACATCTCCAGAACTGCCTAAGAATTTTACTGAAAAAATAGGAGGAACGGTATCGATGAATTTTGGAAGCCCTATTACTTCTTTGACCCCATTGCAGTCTACCTATGGAAACCCCCAAATGGGAGCTCTATATGTTAGTGATCTCGAACCTATTTCTAGAGACGAAATTCCTTCATCTGATTATTTTTTTAGTAAAAAGAGAAAGTCCATCTTGACAGAGGAAATGCATCAAAGAGGAGACACGATGATAAAAAAGCATAAGATCATCATAGATGGACGAAATATTGAAGAAGACAAATTTGCTACAGAAATAGCAGGCACGATGGGAGCCTTGGCATCAACAAATTTACACTCTGTAAGCAATTTGAGGACTATGCTACAACAAAAAGACCAAATGATAGCCCAACTACAAAGTCAATTAAGGGAGACTAAGAGAAGTATCAGTATAGAAATAAACAAAGGGTTAGAATGAGCCAGAACTAGTGAAAAACATGAGATTCGAATACTAAAAACAAGCTTAAATGAAGTGAACATGAAGATATAGGCTAGTCAAGCACATGTCCTACATCAGGAAGAAATGAATAAACAATTACAGAACAAGATGAGTTCAATCCAAAATCAAGTGGTAGAGATGGAAACTTTCCAAGCCCAGGCATTGGAAATACATGCAAAAATAGAAAAAGAGCAACATGGATTGATCTCTAAGCTAGAAATTATTCAGACTTACTTTCAGGAGACGAGAAAATCCTTCAACAATATCCTCTTAAAGGAGAGGGAAGTTGTTAAGCCCTAATATTGGCTCATTACCACTTAATTGGGGCATATTAGATTAGTAATGTTATTTTATTTATGTTGGCTTTAGGCCATTAGTTGTAATTTAGATTAGTAATGTTATTTTATTTATGTCGGCTTTAGGCCA
>SNQJ01S0032601.1:15543-38429 GCA_010110895.2 Picea sitchensis
TTAAGTGGGGTAAAAGGAGGTTGCCCCCTCGAAGAGGCTTATTATCTGAAATTATCTCTTTTTCAAGGCGTTGAGTACTTTTCCTGAGGTTTTTCTATGCTATATTGATGTTTGGTTCTTAACAGAAGCAAAAGTAGCCAGAACCACTTTTCAAAAGGCAGTGACTCTTTCAGCAAAAGAGGAGATCGTAAAGACTCAAAAGTTATTTGTTTTAGATCAGATCAAAGGGGATATAATACTCAAGGTTTGGGAGGCAGGCCTTGCCAAAAACAAGAAAATAACCAAAGTGGTTAACGATGAGTGCCAAGCAATTTTCGATCTTCTAGATAAATCTTCGTTGAACATTGGAAGAGACGACTGTCCTTGGTTATTGGGACAAATCAACATTGGAAAGCATCAATTAAATTTAAAGGAGAATCTGGATGAAGTTCAAATAGAAATCTCACAGATAAAGGTAATTGATGTTACACAGATTAATAGGTGGATGGTGAAGCTGAATTTAAAGTTAAAAACTATTGAGTTCACACGAAAGATAGTTGACGACCGTCTACCAGGACTACAGAGAAAATTCTTCTTATTTGAGTCGAAATATATTACAGAGGCTCCTAGGGTGTTGGTGCAGCTCCTGGGAAAATGCATTGAATGTCTTAAAATAGAAGAAGGAGTTTCATAAACAAAGAAATAAGTTTTAATTTGAAAATTTCGTCATCTAAATTAATCAAAGAAGATAAAGATAGAAATATAAATGATTCAGTATTTCACATCATTGTTACCATTAGTCTTCATAAGTTAGTTAATCACCAACAGAAAAAAGGTCTGGTGACATGTATAAATATAATTTCACAAGACTGAGAAAAGGCTTTTAGTTTTTTTGGGAGCCAATTGTATTAGAAGTTTTAACGATTTACAGTGATGTAGATAATGCATAAGAGATTCTTAATTCTATCAACTTGAAGTTATGCGTTCCTTTACTCTGTTTTCAATATCTTTCAATATCTTTCTTTCCATGTCTTTCTAATGATGATCAACTATATTTTAACTCAAACTTCTATTGTAGTTTGAATTTATTTAATTATCTAATCATTTACAGTTTTTCCTCTGTGATTGCTATCAACATTTTCAAGACCTGTAGGTCATTTGGATGGTTATATTTTTATACTTCATTAGAAATCTCCTTTTTCTCTCCTTCTCCTGTTATGATATGAGATTCTTTCATGATTAAAGCCTCATATTTTTTGGCAGCATTACTTTTGTTATTATTTTACTATTCTCAAATTATTTCAAGTACAGGAAACGACCTCTACTGCTATTGTGTTATTATTTTGAGTTTCAAAAATTCCTTTTCTATTTCATCCCTCAAAACTGAAGCAACAAATCTTTAAACATTTTATAATTCATTAAAATTTTACTCCCCATGACTGTCCCAAATAATAGACAACCTAACATAGAACCTCGCCTTCAAGATCAAACTAGCATTGCTTTGAACTTATTTAATACTATCCTGCAAACAACAACTAACTGGGTCAAATTAGAACGCTCATGGGCAGTTATCGAGAGAGATATCAGTATCCAAGAACAATGGGAAGCTAGACAGAGACAGTTGAGAAACCAACTCTGATTTACCCTTCACAATTGATTCTTACCCCTTAACTCTCTTTATCTTTTCGGATGCCTTGACAGTATACTTTAGAGCCTTAAAGTATAAACTCAGGAACAACATCTTTTTGGCACCGTTGCTGGGGAACGAAGAAAAAAAACTTTTCCTTGGGAAGAATGACATTGAAACTTTCTTTCTTTGATAGTGAACAAAGATAAAAAAACCTTCTAAGGCTACCTTCATTTTTCACTTGGCGACTCCACAATAAGTAAACTAGATTTTAGCCAAAAGAACAACAGAAAGAACCAGGATGACAAGTAGACCTTGCCAGTCTCTGATCCAGAAAATATTTTAAAATCATGAAGATCCCTTAGACAAATCATCTCACCCATACATACTATTTGTCAGCCTGATTTTACACAGTTGAAAGTTAAGGAAACACTTGAGAGATCTGTCTCACTTCCCTCATCAAACCATTCGTTCTCTTTTCCTAAAGTATATACTCCAAACTTTTGTGAGCCTTCTCCTCACACACTCCGAGTTTCAACCTCAAATCCATCAATGGCTTCACATGGAGGTGCAAGAGCTGGAGGGGGTGCCCCAGGAGGACCAACATGCGACCAAGCATCGGTTCTTGGAATCTTTGATAAGGTAGCTACCAGATATGCCCCTCTTGTCCTCTCGGTTCCCCTACATGACCTTCCCGAAAATTATATGAAAATCCTTCCCAAATTTACAGGGGAAGGAGATTTAACTACTCAAGAACACATAAATTTCTTTGACCAATTTTCCGACATCCTTGGAATCGAACATGAAGATGTCTATTCTAGATTCCTCGTTCAAACTTTTGAAGGACAGGTGAGGTCCTGGTTCCGAGCCTTAGTAGCAGGATCTCTAAGATCTTACGAAGAACTTGAAAATGATTTTATCAGACAATGGGGGGAAAGGAGAGACCACCTCTATTACCTAACTAAATTTGGAGCCCTTAGAAAGAAAAACTCAGAATAAGTTCTCGAGTTCACACAAAGGTTTAACAAGTCGTATAATAAAATCCTAGTCGAGGTCAAACCTTCTCAACCTGCAACAAAGGTGACTTTCGCTGGAGCCTTTGATCCTGATTTCACTCTATTATTGAGAGAAAGGAGATCGACAGATCTCATGAAAATGCAAGATGATGCCCTAGAAATTGAATCGAACATGATGGCATCAGGGAAGTTAAAAGAAAAAATAGAAACCGGGAACAAAGAAAGTAGGAAATTCAAAGAACAAGGTGGATCCTCAGGATCAGGGAAATCCTCAGGAGATAAAATAGACAAGATGGATAAGGTAATTAGAGAACTGTCAAATAAGATCTCAAAAATGGAACTAGATAAATAAAAAAGGGATCATTTTCCTAGGAAGGATTTCAGAAGGAATCCTGATCCTCAGGCCACACATAAAACAATTAAGAATGAGGATAAAAAAATCCCACCCCCCTTCAAAAGTGAAAACTTTATTGGAGAGGAAGACCTAAAATATTTTGAAGAATTAGATGAGGATATAAATAATCTTGGCGACGATAGTAAATCACCCTATTTATCAAGACAAGATTACGAAAAATCCTTAAATAAAGAAATTAGATCATAAGACGATATTAGCAATGGTACTTCTAAAGATTTGACCTATCAGGGTATCGCAGATGATATTATAGCCGAATTACACCATAAATACAATTTAAGACCTAGTAACAAGAGTCTTCCAACCACCCCAACAAAAAATATCTTGCCCAGGGGAAAAACTGATGAAGTGGCTCCAAAGGTTGCTGAGAAACAGACTGCAAAAACCCACACCTCTGAAACACAACCTGTCAAGTCAAATTCAGTAGGAACACCCACCATGAAAACACAGGTCTCTGTGAGTGAAACCAAATCCACACCACAAAGAAAAGCTGAAAAGAAAGGAATGGAGCCCCCAAGCATAGAGAATGAAAAGGCCATGGGAAATTTTAGTCTGGAAAATGAAATAAACAAAATCAAAATCCCTATCCCACTTGTGGAACTGGCTAAAAATCCCATATACAGAAAACAAATTGCCAAGATGTTTATCTTTTCAAAAGTCGAAAGCCAAGCCGATGTCATCAACTTAGAAGATGACAAGCCGAACATAGTTTTTGGTCCACATTTCGAAGGTGCGAGAGACATTGTTGCCCCCTTCTATATCACATTAACCTTGTTAGACCACCTACTCCATAACTGCATGCTAGATTTTGGAGCATCCCATAGTGTGATGCCTAAAGCCATTATGGATAAATTAGGTCTCGAAATCACTAGGCCTTATAGAGATTTATATTCTTTTAATTCAAGGAAAGTCAAATGCATAGGTATGATTAAAGACTTGATGGTAAATCTGGCACAAATACCCGCAAAAAGCATTCTTATGGATGTAGTGATCACCAATATCCCTCTGAAATATGGTATGCTATTATCTAGGTCATGGGGTGCCAAGCTTGGAGGATCTCTCCAGCTTGACATGACATATGATACGATTCCAGTTTTTGGAGGACAATACATGCGTCTATACAAAGAAACTAGCTTGGCATTCATGGTAGGTGATCCACATAACCTAAATAACCACCCTGTATATATTTCTGATCAAGATTTAGGTAATTGTATTCTATCCATTGATGATGATATTGAGGTAGGTATAGACGAAAGTTGTACAAAAGAAAAAATAGAAAAAGAAAAAATAAAAAAAATGTATATAGCTCTGGTGTTTGGAAGTTGGTTTTTGACGGTGCCTCATCCTACTTTGGAACTGGAGCTGGGGCACTCCTTATGTCTCGTGATAATCAATTCATAATTCCCTTTTCCTACAGACTAAAGTGGAATGAGGACCACACTAATAATGTATGCGAGTATGAAGCCTTAGTGTTAAGGTTAGAAGCCGCTAGGAGAATGAAAATAAAAAACCTCGAAGTCTTTGGTGACACTGAGCTAATCATAAAACAGGTAAACCGACAGTACCAGGCCAAACATCCTAGGTTGAGGTCCTACAGGAATTGCTTTTGGGATCTGATCGACAATTACTTTTCCTCTGTCAAGGTTCATTTCATTCCAAGAAATAAAAACCAACAGGCTGATGCATTAGCCAAAGCAGCCTCAACATTCACACCTTCCACATCGTTTAAACTAAAGTACCACATACAAATGAGGCATCGACCTTCTATACTGAATAACATACAACATTGGCAAGTCTTTGAGGATGATGAACAGCTTCACAAATTTTTAGAATCAATAGACGAGTTTGCCGAAACACACGCTGACCAAGAAAACCAAAATGATCCTATTTGGATGATGCAAGAAGGGAAGGATCCTCAAGAGTTCCATGATAAAATCACGAATCACCGAATGCTTGTTCTTAAAAATAACCAGATCCCCAAAGGCTTGATTCCCTTGGAAAGATTATTCAATCAAGATGATATCCCTTCAAGATCCACTCTACAGCCTCAACCTGAAGAGGTTGAGGACTGTGACATAGGTACTAAAGAAAACCCTCGATTGGTGAAACTATCCAAATATCTGTCACCAGAAACCAAAAGTAAGTACGCAGAGTTGCTTAGAAAGTACAATGACATTTTCTCTTGGTCATATGAAGAGATGAGAATCTATGATACCATTGTTATTGAACATAAGATACCCCTGAAGCTTGGTGTCAAACCCTTTAGACAAAAACTTAGACAAATCAATATTATTTTATTGCCCATGGTTGAAAGGGAAGTCAAAAAGCTCTTGGATGCAAAAAAATCGTACCACTGAGATACTCCGATTGGGTAGAAAAATTGGTCCCGGTTAGAAAGAAAAATGGGGAAATTAGACTGTGTATGGATTTTAGAAATCTAAATAAGTCCTCTCTTAAAGACAATTACCCCCTACCCAAAATAGATCACATTTTAGAAAAAGTAGTTGGGGCAAGTAGGATGTCGATGATCGACAGTTTTTCCAGGTACAATCAAATTTCCATAAACAAACACGATAAAGAAAAAATAGCCTTCACCCCCCCTTGGGGTACAATTATGTATGACAAGATGCCTTTCGGTTTAATGAATGCAAGTGATACTTTCCAACGTGCTATGGATATCGCTTTCATTGGTGAAAGAGACAAATTTGTGGTTATCTATCTTGAGGATATAACCATTTTTTCTAAATTAGATGAAGATCATCTGATACATCTCAAGCAGAGGCTTGAGAAATGCCACAGGTTTGGTTTGGTTTTAAACCCCCAAAGGTCTCACTTTGCTATGCAAGAAGGTAAACTCTTGGGCCATATTGTGTCTCGCGATGGAATTAAAATTGATCCTAAAAGAGTTGAAGCTATATACACAATAAACATCCCTAGGAATGTAAAAGATATTCAATCATTCTTAGGAAAAATAATTTTTTTGTGGAGATTTATCCCAAACTTTGCTAAAATCATGAAATTGATCACATATATGCTAAAGAAAAATAGCGAAGTGAAATGGACAGCAGAAGCTAAAGCATCGTTTGCACACATAAATAAGGTTATAAGAGAGGCACTCATACTAGAAAGCCCTGATTATCTAAAGTGTTTTCTTATTTTCTCATTTGCCTCCGAACACACACTTTCCGCAGTACTCCTCCAGAAAAATGAAGAAGGTTTCGAGCAACCGCTAGCCTTTTTTAGCAAAAGTCTTAGAGACGCTGAACTCATATATGATATAATGGAAAAACAAGCATATGTGATGGTGAAGGCGTTAAAGGCTTTCAGAACCTACGTGTTGCATTCCAAGGTAATTGCATACGTACACACTAGCTCCGTAAAAGACAATTTGGTTCAGTCCGATAGTGATGGCAAAAGGGGACTGTGGCTTGCCAAAATTCAAGAATTCGACCTGGAGATAAAACCAACGAGACTAGTAAAGGGACAAGGTTTGGATAAAATCTTAGCTGAATCAAATTTCATATCTCTTGGAATAAATGGCCTACAGGGAGGTGAAGAGTGCATGGACATGAACGAGCTCGATGATCAAATAACTAAAATCAGAATCGAATTGAAGTTTGCTTCATCAGATTGGTACAAATACATAGTGTCCTACCTGTTGACTTTGAAGTACCCAAGTGACTTACCCCCATCTAAAGCCAGAAGGCTGAAGCTGCATGCGTTCAAGTACTATATATCCAAAAGACAATTCTATTGGAAGGACCCACTTGGCTTCCTGTTGGTTTGTTTTGTCGAATCAGAAACAGAGAAGGTCATAAGCCAATTCCATGAAGGAGTGTGTCGAGGACATCATGCCTGGAGGGAAATGACTTATAATATCATGAGGGTAGGATATTGTTGGCCCAAAATTTTCTCAGACGTCAACGCCAAGGTCCGATCCTGCAACCATTACCAATTGTTCGTAGGCAAGCATAAACTCCCAACGATGTCATTGATTATGGTCAAAACAAAAGCCCCCTTTTAGCAATGGGGATTATATTTTATAGGTGAAATTAATCCTCATTCTAGCGCTCAACATAAATGGATCCTAACTGCTACAGAGTACTTCACCAAATGGGTGGAGGCTATTCCAACTAGAAGGGCTATGGATTTAGTGGTAATAGATTTCTTAGAAGAGAACATTTTGTCTAGATTTGGCTTCCCCCGAAAGATAGTCACAGATAATGCCCAGGCTTTTAAGTCTATGGCTATTGTCAGTTTTTGCCAAAAGTACAATATCATGCTTGGTCATTCCACGACATATTACCCCCAGGGAAATGGGCTGGCCAAGTCTTCAAACAAGAGCCTAATCAATATAATTAAGAAAGTATTGAGCGAAAACAAGAAATCTTGGCATGTGCATTTGAAATACGCTTTGTGGGAAAATCGGATAGGCATGAAAAAGCCTATCGACACTTCTCCTTTCCAAATGGTGTACGGGACCGTCGTAGTATTACCTATAAATCTAGTGCTTCTCGTAATGAAACTTTGGAAATATGAGGAAGAAGAACCAAATCATGTCACAAGAAGAATAAACCAGTTGATTGAAGTCCAACAACATAGGGCGGAAGTGGATGAAAGGTTGCAGAA
The DNA here is from genome assembly GCA_010110895.2 of Picea sitchensis. Lineage (NCBI taxonomy): Eukaryota > Viridiplantae > Streptophyta > Pinopsida > Pinales > Pinaceae > Picea > Picea sitchensis. The sequence goes on from SNQJ01S0032601.1 coordinate 23,207, forward strand.
ATACCAGGACAACATGAAAGCACTATTCGATCGTAAGGCCAAAGACAGAGAATTCCTCCCCAAAGATTTGGTTTTAAAATGGGATGCTAGGAAGGAAGGCTCAGAAAAACATGGTAAATTCGATCACATCTGGTACAGACCATTGAAGGTTACAACTCCTGAAGGAAAAAAATTGTTTCTGTCAGAGAATTTGGACGGTAAAATCCTCAATGCTCTTGTCAACGAGCATTAGTTAAAACACTATATGGAATAATTGGTTTTCAAAATTGCCACTGTATATACTAGTTTGTGTTTTCTTTTTTATTTCATAATTTTCTTTGGTAAGTCTATTTTCATCAAAAATAAGATAGGTCAATGCTTTTCTAGATGCAGGGATACAAAATTTTCAAATACATTCAATTCTTTTAAAACTTTGATACTCTTCATGATGTTCCCTTACAGGATCCTGACTTCTAGCCCAAACAAGCGAAAGGAGAAAACAGACGACCATATATCAAAAGATAAATTCATCGACAATAGGTGATAGAAAAGATTTTCCGTTATTTCAAAAGAGAACGGAAATGGTATGGCAAAGGTGCGAATTCCAGAGAAGTTTATTTTTCAAACAAAGGTCTCTAAAGTGTGGTGATGGTCTAGTAAATGTGATATGTCACTAAAAGAACGAGTTCTTATTCTGGGTCCTAAGAGTTTCACCTAGATAAAAATAAGAGGTAATTAAAATAAGTAGAGAGAGCAAAGAATCTCCGTGAAAGGGTTCCAAGATTTGATTTTAATCCATGACCCCTATTTTTCAATTTCTAGTTTTTTCTCCGTACCCCCTTTCTACCATCAATTTTTCCTTCTTAAAAAACCAAACATCTTTCTGGGTTTCCCACAGAGGGAGAAGAGATTACGTTTTAGCTTTGGAAGATGGAAAATAGATCTTAAAAGGTAAGCCAGTCCTCATGACTCCTCACTCTCTGACTAAACAAAGTTATGCGTAGGCTGATCCTGACTCTCCTAGGTTTCTTAACAGTCTTCTAAGGATTGAGGCTTGCTCTAAGGAAGGCCCCTGGAAGTAATATTTCCCATTTTCCTTGCGGGATAAGGTGCTTTGAAAGTTAAGAGAAGGTTGGTCCAGGGTAATCAAATCAAGTTGACAGACCTCCACTGCAAATTTTACATAGGTACCATCCCTAGTATACTTGATACAACTGATTGCCCCCACTTCATGTTCAAAAAGTAAAATATAAGACATATGGTGAAAGGAAATTCAAATTTGATTTCCCCCAGCTAGTCCAAGAAGACAATGAAAGGAAATTCATAAATGATTTCCCTCGTCTCAACATTTAAATGCATAATTATGATTCGAAGTGGTGAAAGGAAATTTGGTAAAAATGGATAGATAACTTCACCGGGGTAATGAACATGATCGTTGGCAGTGAAGAAATATCTGAGGTATATGTAAGGCTGTCATACGTAAATTTCACTCTACTCTGGTTACCAACCTTTTCGAAACTGGATCTGCATCCCAAGTTCTGACAGGGCTCCCTGATTAAAAGCATGAAATTTACTTCTTTAGATGCAAGCCAAAAACTGCAAGATCTGTTGGATTTCCTAGGATCGTTTTGATCATCTTAAGGAATACCTAAATTCATTCGCGAGAAGGAGAAGATCATGAATGGAGCTGCAGATGAGTTTACAATGCCTAGGAGTTTTGAAAAGCTTTTCAGAAGCAAAGATGAAATCTCTTTTTCCCTTTGTATCCCCTTCCTAAGCAAGTTCCGCAGAAAGAAGCCTTTGACTCCATTTACCCAATAAAGGAACTAAGTCTACTTGTTCTCCTCATCCCACAAGGAGACGAGGTCCCCAATTGGAGCCTATGTTGAAACAATTTCTAAAGTTTTTACCTCTAAGATTAAAACTTTCCTTTTTCGGGTTTCGGCTTTTCATAAAGCATAACCCTAGCTATCATTTCCAAAAGCCCGATACCGAAATCCTGAGAAACTTTATTCTTTAATTAATCAAAGACAAAAAAATGAAAGTGTTTTAAAAAAATCTCGACGTGCATTCTGTAAAGTTATTTTTTTAATCACAATAATTTAAACCCTAAAGGAGTTGATTAATAATCTTTAAACCTTTCAAGATTCAGGACTACTCAAAACCATATGTTTTCCATACATATTGAGTCATGAAATCCCGATCCCTGATTTCCTGAAAGAATGGAAGTTAGTTTTTAATCCTGGTTAATTAATCTACTAATACGAGAGTTAGGGCCTAACCTAATCTCATCGCGATTTCACAATTTTGGGAATCGGGGTTTAGCGATGACATACCTCATGTATCCACAATCCCTGAAACCCCCCAAAAATGGAATTTAGTTTTTAATCTTGGTTAATTAATCTATTAATACGAGATTTAGGGCCTAACTTAATCTCATCACGATTTCGCAATTTCGGGAATCGGGGTTTAGCGATGACATACCTCATGTATCCACGATCCTCGAAACCCTGAAACGTGAAGTCTTGAACCATAATCAACGTTTAAACTGAACTAAATCTGTTTTAAAAACACGATTAACGATAATTAAACTCAATTTTTTTCTTATTTTCGGTACCGTTGAATGAAATCTTTCGAATTTTGAATCTGGGATTGCCGAAATACGACCACATTGATGACGTATAACTAATGATTTATGTGACACTAATGCGTATCTCAAAAATATTTATTGCTTTTAAGGTATTAAATTATTTTCAGTTGCATCAGTACCTTCACCATTAAATGAGTTAAAAGAGAATTAAAGCTCTGTGTTTCACAACTTATCTTGGTTCATGCTATCAGGTGTAAGACGCATTCAGCTAAACTCATACACCTCTATTCTATGGCAGGTTTTCATTCTTATACGAAATTCATGGTGCCAAAGAAAGCACCTAAGACGAGTGAAGATACAACTGAGATTTGTAGTCCAGAGGTAGATATCATATCCGACACAACACCACATGCTATTGACTCCATCAAATCCTGGAGACAAATCCATGAAATTATGGACTATGAAATCAAAAATTCCCTAGAGGATTCCGAGAGTCACCTTCGGGACATAGTTGAATCCGAGCTTCATAAGATTGTAGCATGCCCACGGCTTGTGGCGTACAATGACATGATCAGTTGGGCTCTAGAGAAGGTGGATATTCCGACGAGAAGTATTCTAAACGATCAATTGGTTGTTATCGACTGTTTTATACCTGAATATATCCAAGAAATGTACAAACTCTCACCCAATCCTAAATATATTTACAATGCCGAGTTTATGGCAGAATTTCAAAGGAAGTAGTGTACTGAGGCAAACCTAACTTATCTCGATTTAATCAAAGGATGGTGGAGATGTCAATCAAAATTTAGGGCCTACTCTCACGGAAATTATGCCACCGCATCTTTAAATGACTACATGGTTTATGTAGCTATGGTGTTGTGCAGACTCTTTGGAAAAAAGAATCCCTGTCATTTTCCCGCAGAATGGGTACCCTTTTTAGAGGAGGTATCAATAGGGTATAGTTTCAACTGGAGTAAGATTTTATCCGATAACTTGGCCAAAGAGGTTTAAAATTACAAGGCCACAAAATCCCAAGGTCAACCAATGGCCTTTTACATGTCGACATACATAATGGACGCCATTTTTTTTTTTACTCCATTCTCTCTGATGAATTGGAATTGGAGCATAACCTGCCCCCAACCCATTCATGAGTATCATTTAGAGCTATGGGAAAAAAATGCAAAAAATTCATTTTACGAAATTTTTCATTTTGTAATAATACCAATGCATAAAATGCTTTATGGTTTTGATCCTCCTTGCATCTCTAAGACAGTCTCAGAAAATCTCAGAGAAATAGCCAATTGGTTCATCGAAGAAAGTTTCTCCTACATTAAGGTTTATGGGTGCCCAGTCCCTCCTCATGCGCTTCCAAATTTTCTCCTAGATAGACTGGTATTGAAGGAGGTAGCATACCAAATAGTGAAAGGCAGTATCAGAATAGAGCTAAAGGTGGCTCAAAAGAAATCTTGGCCAATCTTCCCTGTGTATATTGGGAAATTTTCATTACTAAACTTGGGCCATTCCAAGGTGGAAGCGGAAGATGTCAAAGAAATAAAAATGGTAAATATTGAGCACATAAAGAATGACCCTTATCAATTAGTGAACAAACACCTGATACACTGCAGTATGAAAGCTTATGAACACGAAAAGGTCCACTTATGATGATATGTTCAAAGAGGTCAAAATTTATGAGGAAGTATTAAACAGAGTACGGGAATTACCACCCGACTTACAGACCGGTTTTATGAACTTCCAAAGCCATAGGTGAAGTTTTTTACCGAAGATGTTGCAAGTTCAATACATGATTCCTCCTCTAGAGTAGGAAGGACCTCCCCCAGGTTTTGAATCAGATTCACAAGATAAAGTAGGGAAAGGAAAGGGGTTGGAAACATCTCCAGAAGTCCCTGAGAATTTTCCCGAAAAAATAGGAGGAACAATATCGACGAAGCTTGGAAGCCCTATTACTTCTTTGACCCCATTGCAGTCTACCTATGGAAACCCCCAAATGGGAGCTCTGTATGTTAGTGATCTCGAACCTATTTCTAGAGACGAAATTCCTTCATCTGATTATTTTTTTAGTAAAAAGAGAAAGTCCATCTTGACACAGGAAATGCATCAAAGAGGAGACACGATGATAAAAAAGCATAAGATCATCATAGATGGACAAACTATTGAAGAAGGGGAATTTGCTACAGAAATAGCAGGCACGATGGGAGCCTTGGCATCAACAAATTTACACTCTCTAAGCAATTTGAGGACTATGCTACAACAGAAAGACCAAATGATAGCCCAACTACAAAGTTAATTAAGGGAGACTAAGAGAAGTATTAGTCTGGAAATAAACAAAGGGCTAGAATGAGCCAGAACCAGTGACAAACAGGAGATTCAAATACTAATAAAAAGCTTAAATGAAGCGAACATGAAGATACATGCCATTCAAGCACAGGTCCTACATCATGAAGAAATGAATAACAATTACAGAACAAGATGAGTTCAATCCAAAATCAAGTGGTAGAGATGGAAACTTTCCAAGCCCAGGCATTGGAAATACATGCAAAAATAGAAAAAAGAGCAACAGGGATTGATCTCTAAGCTAGAAATTATTCAGACTTACTTTCAGGAGACAAGCAAATTCTTCGACAGTATCCTCTTAAAGGAGAGGGAAGAAAAAGTAGCCAGAACCACTTTTCAAAAGGCAGCGACTCTTTCAAAAAAAGAGGAGATCCGAAAGACTCAAAAGTTATATGTTTTAGAGCATATCAAAGGGGATATAATACTTAAGTTTTGGGAGGCAGGCCTTGCTGAAAACAAGAAAATAACCAAAGAGGTTAATGATGAGTGCCAAGCAATTTTCGATCTTCTAGATAAATCTTCATTGAACATTGGAAGAGACGACTGTCTTGGGTTATTGGGACAAATCAACATTGGAAGGCATCAATTAAATTTCAAGGAGAATCTGGATGAAATTGAAATAGAAATCTCACAGATAAAGGTAATTGATGTTACACAGATTAATAGGTGTATGGTGAACACAAATTTAGAGTTACAAACTATTGAGTTCATAGGAAATATAGTTGACGAACGTCTACCAGGAATATAGAGAAAATTCTTCCTATTTGAGGTGAAAGATATTCCAGAGGCTCCTAGGGTGTTGGTGCAGCTCCTAGGAAAATGCATTGAATGTATCAAAACAAAAGAAGGATTTTCATCAACAAAGAAATAAAGTTTTATTTTGAAAATGTTGTCATCGAATTTAATCAAAGAATATAGAGATAGAAATATAAACGGTTCAGTATTTCACATCCATGTAACCGTTAGTGTTCGGAAGTTAGTTAATCACCAACAGAAAAAAGGTCTGGTGATCATGTATAAATATAATTTCACAATAGTGAGAAAAGGCTTTTAGTTTTTTGGGGAGCCAATTGTATTAGAAGTTTTAACGATTTATAGTGATATAGATAATGCAGAAGAGATTCTGAATTCTGTCAACTTGAAGTTATGCATTCCTTTACTCTATTTTCAATATCTTTCAATATATTTCTTTCCATGTCTTTCTAATGAATGATCAACTATAGTTTAACTCAAACTTCTATTGTAGTTTGAATTTATTTAATTATCTAATCATTTACAGTTTTTCCTCTGTGACTGCTATCAACATTTTCAAGACCTGTAGGTCATTTGGATGGTTATATTTTATACTTCATTAGAAATCCCGTTTTTCTCTCCTTCTCCTATTATGATATGAGATTATTTCATGATTAAAGCCTCATATTTTTCGGCAGCATTACTTTTTTTATTATTTTACTATTCTCAAAGTATTTCAAGTACAAGACACAACCTCTACTGTTATTGTGTTATTATTTTGAGTTTCAAAAACTCCTTTTCTATTTCATCCCTCAAAACTGAAGCAACAAATCTTTAAACATTTTATAATTCATTAAAATTTTACTCCCCATGACTATCCCAAATAATAAACAACCTAACATAGAACCTAGCCTTCAAGATCAAACTAGCATTGATTTGAACTTATTTAATACTATCCTGCAAACAACAACTAACCGGGTCGAATTAGAACTCTCCTGGGCAGTTATCAAGAGAGATATCAGCATCCAAGAATAATGGGAAGCTAGATAGAGACAATTGAGAAACCAACTCTAATTTACCCTTCACAATTGATTCTTACCCCTTAACTCTCTTTATCGTTTCGGATGCCTTGACGGTATACTTTAGAGCCTTAAATTATAAACTTAGGAACAATAGAAGGAAGGCCAGATATGTAGTCCATCAGGATGGATTCCCAGGGCCTGTCGGGAGTAGGAAGATCGGTGTATAGGAATTTCTTTATAATGGTTGGTTTGGCAATAGTGCAGATAGTGAACTATTGTATGTACTTTCTGACTTCCTATCAAATTTTTACCATTATAAATACTTATGCAGCATTGCCACTATATTTTCCACACCAAAGTGTCCTTCCATCCAACTATAGTGAGCTTCCCAAATCAACTTTTCTCACTTGATTGAAGGAACACAAAGATGGCCCAGATGGAATAATATTCCATCTTGAATATGAAAGCCAGTGATGGACATGCATGCACCCAACACCTGGTAAGTGGTAGTGAAGTCAGGATCATTGTCGTAGAGTTGGGCCCACCTAGAGGCCTCATGTATAGAAGAGTGGAGCATCATGGTTAATGTTGCAACTGGAAGTCAATTGAGGTAGTCAACTGTCTTATATTTGATGTTGATATGAAACTACTACAAGTATGTGGACCACTTTTGATGGTGGTCATTGTGCAATTTGACTTGCATTTGCATGAACTGTAGAGGCTTGTGATTAGTGTGGATGACTATCTCCTTCCAAAGAATGTAATGCTTCCATTAGTGGAAGGTTTGTACAATGGAATACATTTATTTTTCATAAGTGGGATACTTACAAATAACATCTGATAGTGTCTCACTATGATAGGACATTGGATGACTATCTTGAGTGAGAACTGTTCCCACAACATAATCCAAGGCATCTATCTCAATCTCAAAATATTATTGCAGATCGTTTAATGAGAGCAATGGGGCTAAGCACAAGCGATGTTTCAGATCATCAAATGATTTTTTTTGTGACTATCCCCATATGAACTTTTCTTTTCCACCACCCTTGGTCACTTGAATGAGGGCCATGTGATATGGGAGAATCCCAACATGAAACTGCAATCGCAATTAGAAAATCCCAGGAAAATTTGAAGCTCGGTTAGTGTAGTCTGGGTTATCCAATCACGAATGAATTGGATCTTGGTTGGATCCATGTGCAAACCCTTCTCATCAACAATGTAGCCTAGGTGTTTGACATTATTCATGCCGAAGGAGAATTTTTCCAAGTTAGCATATAGCTTGTGTTGTAGTAGAGTATGAAGGACCTATTGAATATGCTACAAGTGTTCTACCTAAATCTTGTTGAATATGAAGATATCATCCTTATATATCACCACAAAAGAATTGGTGAAGGGCCACAAGATATCATCCATCAACCTCATGAAAGTAGTTGGGGAATTTGTCAAACCAAAGGACATCACCAACCATTCAAAAAGACCTTCTTTGGACTTGAAAGTAGTCTTCCATACATCATTATATTCTATTTGGACATGGTTGTAGGCAGACTTCAAGTCAATCTTAATGAAGTACTTGGCTCCATTGGTATGGTCAAGAAGGTCATTAGTTCAGGGAATTGGGTACCAGTTCTTGACTTTGATTTTGTTTAGGGCCCTATAATCAATGAAAAGTCACCAGGTCCTGTATTTCTTCTGCATGAATACAATTTGGCTTCTGCAGTGTGAGAATCTTGATTATATGTGCCTCTTTTCGAATGACTCTTGGATCTGGCGCTTGATTTCTTCATTTTGCATAAGAGTTTAGTGATAGACTGTTCCATTGGGTAAAGGTGCATCAGGGGTCAGATCGGTTGAATACTTGACCTAATAGTGTATAGGTACCCCAGTGGGTGAGGAGAATATGTCTTTGTATTCCTCCACGACCTTGTCCATCTACTTCTTCTATGAGGAATTCACATATCCAAACTCTCACTTCTTCAGTTTAAATTTATGCTTGATTTTGACAACGTATCGATAAGTTAGACCCAATGATAAGATGTCCAAAAACCAGGTGTCGTTCAAAGTGTTTCATACCCAACTTGGTGTGCAAGGTATGGAATACATTTCTAAACTCTGGCATTGTTTGGCCCCTTTCTTGCCACAACATGGTCCATTTTTTATATTGGTCATCATAGCTTCCAATAGGGTAATATTGTTCCTTAATAACATCCATGAAAGAACCCCACGTGGGTACAACTGCAAACATTGTGGATTCCTCCATGGCCTTTTTCTCATAGTAATTTTCCCACCAATCCTTGACATGGGGGACAACCTTAAGGAGTGCAAATATGATATTTTCTCTATTGGAAAAATTATGGACAAAAAATACCCTTCGAGGAGATTCAACCATTTATCTAGAGCATTTGCATCTATCTTACCTTCAAATAAAAGAATATCAAAACTAACTTGTACCTTGAAGGGGGCAGTGCCTCTAAAGTGGCCACTTGATGAAGACGTGTCAGTTGTTGGTAACCATCGAAGGATGTGGGAAAAAATATCCATCATATTGTTCCTTTGTCACGTGAGGGATTCCTTGAGAAATACTTTAATAGGATCTTCTTCTCGATCATCTCTCTTTTCTTCCACCATGGGAGCTCGTCGGGGTCAATGAGGACGAGCCTACAAAGAGTCAAATAGTTCGACTCCAAACTCCTTATACCATGACCTTGTAATGGACATGGATAGAGAAACAGATAAAGAGAAGATTGCTCTGATACCAGTAATCCAGATTTATAAATGGAATTATATGAAATACAAAATTATAACAAAAACACAGAGATACACTGAAACTTGACTTCTATTAATAAATGAAATGTGTTGAACTGTAAAAAAATGCAGAATGAAACAAACTCACTCGAATGGTGGTACTTGATCTCTGAGAATAGATTTGACAGCTACACACATTCACTAGAGAACATTACAATGAGGCTGAAATGCCTTTTTATCATGAAAGAACCAATGAGGAAACACTAAACATCCAAAAACCTAACACTAGGAGATGAAATGCCAAAAGGCTTGTGGACCCCGATGGGGTTAGTTGGTACGCTAATTTCTCGGGGTCGTAACTTTTGCATACAATCTTTGTTTGGCACACTTGATAGAATGTTGGAAATGTCTAGATGAGAAGTACACATTTTGGTTGACCCAAATGATGCCTTTGTTTATCATTTGGGCACTTTCATGTCCAAAAAATGTTGTTTAGGGCCTCAAAATGGCCTTGTAAGTTTAGGACCCGGAAAAAGTGTAGAAAAATTGCCAAAATGGAAAACTATGCTTTGAGCTAGTGGAATAGGTGGGTGGCCACCGATATCAACCTGGATAACCTACCATATCCAAGACCACTCTTCCTGCAATTTCCTCAATTTTCTTACAACCATATAAGATTGTCAATATCTCATGCACAATATTTGCATTCAATCCATGAAGTGATTTTCAGAATTATATTAATCTAAAAATTCCATCACTTCCAACTATTATTCATATTAAAAATGGAATTCAACCATAGTCATATTATCTAGAATGAAACAATCATTCATTGTACATGCATTATCAACATAGCAAGGTTTTCATAATGCAAGCAAACTTTACTAACAATAAAACCTATGTGCCAATAATCATGGTCACATCCACAAAACACATCCTTGCACTGACTTTGGAATACCATATGTTCATGTCATGTATCCCACCATGTGATTTGGAAGGTATGGCCCATGCCTCAATACGTCATACAAACTCTTCTCTACTACCCATCCGATCATTTGGATACCTTCCTGTTTGACCCATACACAACACTAGGAACATCATCCCTTAATGTTATTTAATGTAGCCAAAACGGTTGTATCCCAACATCGATTGTATAGGGGAAAACCATTATGCACTTGGATGACACTATAGCCTTTCCATATCCAATCTCATCATGGCCTTACACATGACCATGTCTAATGGAATTCATTGCTACAACATGAGTAATCTCTCCATACTTCACTTGGTTATGATCTTATAACCAACATAACACAATATGCAATTACATCTCCCATAAATGCATTCAAGCAAAAAATAATATTTGGATTCTCAAGGCATCCTACCATTACATCAAGTCAATTATTGATATTAGACTAAGGGAATTCTTACCTCCATTCCCTTCAACATTTATACATCATAACAACCCCAAATGCATACATTCATGGCTATTATCAATTTAATTGATGCTACCTGATCCTTTTAAATTTGTAGAAGCTCGTCGACTCCCTTCACTAATTCTATTGTTCAACACTCTTACCATCCTCATTTTTTTTCATATGGATGGATACAATAAGAAAAAATATTATCGTTCCATAATCATTACTTTCTTGGATACACAATCCATATTTAGTTTTATTCAAATATCATAGTATCATTATTTCATATATATATCAACATACTAGTCTTAGTCTATATTCATTCCATTAGCATGTTCATGCATGTCCACATGTAAAAACACACATCTGTATGCACCAAGCATTTGATATTTCATGCCTATTTCATGCACATGCATTCTATCTTTATTGTATGCTTCATGTGTCAATTCTATCATGCACTCCAATGCATAACTATTTCAGATTTAATTAATTATTTTGCTTTGTTGTTTTAGATGGTTGTCCTTGAATTCCTGTAGAACCTTGTTTCCATGTGTGCTACAATTCTTCTCGATTGTGCACCACTGAACCCTATTATGAACGTTCTAGCCAAGCCCCACTCTGCATTTCCAAACACTAGGTCCATTAGTGTTGTCATCTCACAACTAATTCCTTTGTGCAGAGAAACCTTTCCTAACATCTTTTGGCCATTATTCTCAATATTCATAATGTTGTAACATGCACTATTCCAGCTGAATACTAGCACTGCAATTTAATTAACCATTCCCCATTTCCTTGACCAAATCGGTCTTGAATATCATTATCATTGATTGGAATTTCAACATTTTGAAATATTCATTTATGTCATATTTCTGATACACTTTTCCATCCATGGATTTGCTCAATTTTAAATTTCTCTCTTCACTTCATTGAGTGATTCACTACTTGGCCACTTGAGACCACTCTGCTCCAAATGAAATGTTACACCCTTCATTCTCACTTGTACCCTTCTATTGTTGTGCACTCTGATAATAGAGACAACTTTAATTCTTTGGGTACCTTGGACCAAATTGCTAGACCATATCTAACAATCCCTCTTCCTTCACTCGTTTACTTGCATATGATATCCTTTTTCCTTCTGTTGATACAAACTTTGTATCCTTCACTACATTCTTACCTTCAAGGCTATGGATTTATCCTTAACTCCTTGTGCATGATTATGACACCCATCACTTGTTGGATTCATACCTTATGTGAAAATCTCTATTGAATTTCCTTTGCAAGATATTTAGACTCTATAACAATTGAATAATAATATTCTTCCACTCTTCCTTAGACCTTGTCAGCCTTGCATCACCTTCCCTACACTTCCCTTCACAGTTCTTTGATGCTTCAACTAACTGCAGATGCTAAACTTATTCCTTGACTAATGAACCAAAGAATTAATATAGAACATACCCACACAATGATCAATTTTGGAATCTATCCTCTTTCTAGAAACCCCTTCACGCAAGACTCTCATCTAGAGTGTTCCTCTACTAATTAACAATGCCATGTTAACAAGCTAAGCCACCTTTTTCCCATTATTAGGTTGTTTCACTTCAGGTATGCCTCGGCGCCTCTATACTTATGCATAGGCAGTCCTGAACATATACACTCTTCCTTACACAATAATCACCTTGAACACTCACCTATATCATCTAGGAAAGTTTCTCCAAACTTTGACATTATTTAGAAAAGTCTTCACATTAATTAATTACATGGTTCATGTAATCCAATTCCACTTTCTTCTACAATTCTATAGAGAAACAAAACACTCCCTTAGATAATTTGGACCTTCTTTCATGATTTCCTCTAGATTACCTTTCCAATGACCATACTCATGCTTCCATCTAATTAATGAGCCAAAATTTGTGGCTTCCTAAAATTCCCATTATGTTCAATGGTGTCCTTGAAATTTAGTAGAAACCTTCCTTCTGATTCCTTGAGAATCCTTCATCTCAAAATTAAATTCCGATTGGATATATTGTTTCTCCTATCTAATAGATTTACAATGACTACTTTCTTGCTCAATTCTGAGCACTGCAATTTTTTTTACAGGCAATTGAATATTGACAATTTAGACCTTTTATGTACCTTTCTCCTTAGTGCTAATAATCTCAAACACCAACTTTGGATGCCTATAAAGGTAATTCTTCTAGGAACCAAGGAAATGTTTCTACATGACACAAATAGTACTACAACACTGAATTCAAAACAACACTCATATTGTCAAACAGGTGCTCCAGTCAAAATCTGTAGCAATATGGAAATGACAACTTTGTCTTAAGTAATGGATCTTCTTTTGAGTTGACTGAAATTTTTTCTTCTCAAATTAATTTTCCGTGTTAATAGATGGATCCTCCTCAAGACCTTTCAAACAACTATTCTCTTACTCAATTCTAAGTCTTGAGTAGAAATTTATTGATGGAAAATTAAAGGAAACGAAATATCCATTAGTACAAACAACATAACTTCAACGCCCAATGACCGTTCGATCATTTCTTTGGATTTAACCTCAACCGCAAAAAAAATTCACTCATACTTAGAACTTTTTTTAAGTTGTTGCAAGTTCATAACCCATTATTTTTTATCTTTTTACTTTTCTACGACCTATGAAATGCACCATTATGTTTCATCATATCCATTTTACACCTAGACTTAGTCATTTTCTTTGAGATCCCATCGTAGGTCCATGGTCATTTCCCTATGCTTCATCACCTCAGTGATACCCTTCACAATCACAGAGTCTTGAAAATTAGCCAAATTTTGAAGCTCTACCATGGGTCCATGGTTTTATGTTTCTTCTCTTCCACACACCTGATCCTCTCTGCATTCCATGATGTCTTAGTACTTAGACAATTTTCAAGATTTCACTGTGAGTCCACGGAATAAGCAAGCACCTTACCAGGTGGCTCCACATCACATACCATATGTCGTATCGAATACCGTGTACCTGGGATAGTGGTAATACATGTCATTATTCTACCACGTTAGGCGACACGTGGCCTCCACATCATATTGATGTCATCGTATAGAAAAGTAACCAAAATTTTCCAAATTTCCAGTTTTTTATTAAACCCCCAATTCATAATTTCTTCCTCGAACTATCAATGTAGTTACGAAACCGAGATTAATATGGAAGATTTTGTCTTTAAGGACAGTCCATTATATTCTTAAAATTCCCAATCAACCTCTACAACAACCAATTACTTGCATGCGTGGTCGGTCAACATTCCTGGGCATGAACTTTCTTCTATTTCTTGTGGAATTTCCCCAAATTTCACTTCAGAATTGGGGTTTTTTCCCACTTCAATATTTAGAATTTGGGTAATTTTAACCTCGATGATGAATTTATCAATTTTTCCATAAATTATTTCCCAATTTCATAGGAATACTTTCGTCAAACATATTAGAGACATTCTCTGAAATTTAAATTTCTACAACTTAGATCCACAGTGTTCTGCTAGTTGGCCCATGCAGGATCAATATTGAACCTTGGGATATGATACCGTAATTTAAAGTACACAACCTATAGATGAGAAACATTACATGTGGATAACTCATTAAATAATTAAGATTTATTTCTAATTAATTTGTTGTAGCTTACTAGTTACAGATCACACCCAAATTTAACCAGTTGGCTGATACCACAGTTCTAAATGCATCTAATAGCATATAATAAACATGAATTCAATTCTTCAAGGAAACAACGACACACAACATTCATAAAACCATATACACAATGGAATAACATAAGAACAAAAAAGAATACTTATATGTTAATGATTAACCAACTGGATGCATATGAAGGATGAACCTCTCATCCATAGGCCATGTTCATTTTCTCTCAATAGAAGGCCACCCCTGATATGAGGATTTGATTCCACAAGGATATTCTACCCAATGGCTATCCTCTCTCCACACACAAAACCCCCAAAACCTAGGTTCTACTCACACAATAGTTCCATCCTCCATCTCTCTCTTTTCCCCACAACCTGGACCACCCAAGGAATGTACCCCCTTCACTACTCACAGTCCCTCGGGATATACCATTCATTTATAAGGGCCCCTAGTCCAATCGGTTGGCCATGAATCTCTCATTTGGGAACTCTCAACTGCTTCAGGATTTCTCATAACATCCTTCACAAGGCTCTTGAGTCATTTCCTCAACAGGAAAATGCACTACAGTATTACAACCCATTTTACAGGCACATCAACCTCATTTCCATCATAGCACACAACCCAACAATGGATTCCTTCAAGAAAAACATTGTTGGTTCTCTTCCCAACACTCATTTCTTTTCTTGTTGTCCAAAATATCCCTTTGAAAATTTTCCTCTATGCAAAAATGTGAT
>SNQJ01S0032601.1:38446-71708 GCA_010110895.2 Picea sitchensis
CCAAAACAATTCCCCCCTTGGCCATATGAATTTCATCTCTTGCTTGTTTGCTTGAATTGAATTACACTCTTCCCCAAGATGATTGTACTTCAGCCCATGCTTTCCAATAACTATGGTATGTGACTATTCACACCCACCTTCTTACATGATTTAAATGATTGGCTTCGCATACACTCAATCAACAATTAGAAGGTTATACACAATGATAATAATTCAGGAATGTTGATTCATATTATTTTTGGAATGAAATGAGAGAGGAGATATAATAAATAAATGTACAGAGATATCTCAAATATACAATAATATAACAGAAATGTATAAGAGATGAAACCATAAACAAAGAGATACAGTAATACACAATTTATATAAATGAGAGAAATGTACAAAACTGTAGAAATACAGAGTGAAAGACTCGCAAGAATGGTGGCAACTTATCTCTGAGAAGAGATGTGACAACTACTCGCATTCACAAGAAGATGATTACAATGAGGCTCTAAAGGCCTTTTCAACATAAATAAAATCCAAAACCCTAACCCTGGTGTTGAGGGGTCCTAAATCCCTTTAACTCAATAGTAGGAACCAAACCCGCCACCGAGGCCCAATTAGACTATGGAGCATTTAATGGTGGAATGGTTCTCAAGATCTTGCGATCCAGATAATTAATCAATGGGCTTTACGTAGTGATTGATAAGATGTCTTCTTGTGAAAACGCCTCCTTCAGTTTGAACGTTCTCTTTTTGTATTTTCTCTTATACCGATACAAGATAAATGCTGGTATAAACTAGCTGGGTAACAAAGGGGAAAGGAATTAACTACTGAAGAAGGCTAAGCTCAGGATAACCCTCATAATCAAGCATGCAGACAATGATTCTTACACCTACAAAACGTCTAGTACTAATACATTAACTTGTTGGTGCTTTAATTATTGACTTAGATACAATTATCAGAAGAAAACATACATGCAATAAACGATGGAAAGAAAAACAGTTTCCTTAACTCTAATCATCAATCACATATTAACACAATGATTTACTCTTCATCATTAGAGACAAGAACTATAAAAATATTGAATTAGATAACTTATCAATAGATTCAGAGGATCTTACTCATTACATCATCCATTCATGAGATGAAATCATAAATAATTCTTCTTCAGATCCAATCACACACGCTTTTGATGAAAAAACAAAAAACACTTTGTCTATGGTTCTAAACATGACTTCTCAATTAAGGCAGCTCTGAAATAGTTCTTTACAATCCAAAAATGAGGGTCTTTGCAAAAACCATCGACCATTGCTAACAGGCTGATCCTTCTATTTATAACATATTATTAACTAAAAATAACTATCAAAAGTGGAATCTAAGTAAAACAAAACATCGCCACATGGTTCTTTCATCGATTAGTCTTCCAAGAGTCATCAAATGGTTTCACTTGAGTGGATGAATCTTCTCATACTCCGAGAATTGGACAAACAGATCCTCACATGTGTTGGCATACAAGAATCTTTGTTATTCCATTGGGGCTGAGAGGATCTCCTTTATTTCTATTGCCTGTGCCCGATACTTGACTATTCTATCACTTAACTGCTGCAACACGGTCTAAGACTTGATCAGGTTTTCCATGAACTTCTACACTTGACTCGGTGCCATGTTTTCCACCTTTTCTATCTTCACATCCCACAATGAGTCTTGTTCAACATGTAATTTGACTATGTCATTCAAGTCGACAAAGTCATAGGGTGTGCGAAATTCTGGGAGGCCGATATTTCTCATCACCCAGTTGATCTTGGTCCAACTCTTTTCTCACTCGACCCATTTGTCTTGTATTTCCTAATGAGGTTATTGGTCCATTTTTACCTAGTATTCGACCGACTTCTTTATGCGATTGATGATTCTATCCCTTAGTACCCGAATGTTGTGCTCTTCGGCGTCTCGGCCCTGCTGAGCGATGCTGATGTAATCGATCCTTTCCATTGATTAGTGTGATTTATCATACCATCTTTCCATGTCTTTGCATGTCGCCACCACCATGAGGGTGTCTTCTTGGAAGTCATCTATTCCTACAGTGAAAAGGTGTTGCTCATTTGTGAATTTACTGTAGGCATCTTGGAATTCGCTTCTCAAGAACACCATGGCCTGTGTGGAGTCCTAATAATATTTATCCAAATGGTGTATATGTTCCAAATCCTTCAGTGCATTGACTATCTCCTCTTCATCCCTTTATTCTATATCCAGGGTGGCATCTGTGATTTCCATCCCTGTGCCAACAAGATCGGATGTCTTGGCATGCTCCATGATAATCAATTTTTCCTCCGTGGTGATGAGGATGGAGTGATCTAGAGTAAGCCTCCTTTTCTTGGTGGTTCTCTTCATGATGGATTTCCTCTTTTGGTCATAGGATATGGCTTGTATGTCAACAACTTCATCCATGGGTTCGGGGATTTGTTGATCTCCCCTAGTAAGCATATTTCCCAGGCTCCTAATGATGTATATATGTTCAAGCCCAGGTTCTTGAACCTCTTCCGTGTGTTCCGAAGGTTTGGCCTCTGGTTGTTTCTCATTGGGAAGTAGAGTACTGGATGAAATTGAAGCATCATGGGTAAACTCGATACTTACCTGATAATCAGCTGTTGAGATGTCGATTTCCTGTTGTGGAACTTATTCTTCTTGTTCACCTGACCCTAGCTCATCCTTCGAGATATCCACTTGGGTCTTCGGTACATTGAGTAGATCAGTGTCTAAGACACTTTCAACCTCCTGGTCATTCTTTGGAAAGCCTTGAATTTGAGCATCGGGAGCTGGGGAAGATGCCTTCTCAGGTTCCTTTTCCTCTGTGATTTGCACCGGAGTCACCAAGGACACCTTCGAAATCTCCTCATCATCATAGATTGTTATTAAGTCATGGAGGGGGTTTGGTGCACTTTCTCTCCCAGATGTCCTTTCTATCTCTGGATGAGCCGAAATGTCCCCTCGTGATCCGGCATGTGGCGTTGTAACTTCAGGGTTATCTAACCCGACGATTTCATCAATTTGTATTAGTTCTGGGCCACTTGGAGCTACCCGGCTCTCAATTGGGTTTTCAGCAGGGAATCTTTCCATTTCTACAAGGTCTGGGTCATTCCACAGCTAATCGATTACTCTGTGTGCCTATTCCATCAGGAGAAATCCCCTTGCTTATGCCTCCGGTGTCATAGATAATCCCTTGTTCTGCACCTTTGTTGCCTCTACCGCTTTGATTTCTTCCTTGGCTCTCCGAGCCTCTTGGGCTGACTATTCTATTGTCGTCACTTGTTCATCCATGCTCATGGCCCTAAACCTGCTCATTTTTGGGTCGACCATCCTTTGTACCACCTCGTCCCAATACTGGGCATTTTCTATGAAGACTTCATCTTCAAACTTGTCATGAGCATATGGCTAGTAGGATGACACTTGTGAAGCATGTTGTAATACCAGGCCCTTTCGATCATGCTTACGGAATTGGCCCATCAGGAATCTGAACTTGAGTTGGATCATCCCTTCTTGTTTGGCTTGAGCGGTATCCTTTACCAAGTAGAACCTTACATGGAAACCATAGGGTATGAATGCCCGTTTCTTGTCCTTTACTAGGGTGGCTTTGTAGCCTTGCAAGATGGTTTGATAACATATTTCTACTATGATAAGTCGATCTGGGATATGAGATGGTAGGAGATGTAGTCC
The DNA here is from genome assembly GCA_010110895.2 of Picea sitchensis. Classification (NCBI taxonomy): domain Eukaryota; kingdom Viridiplantae; phylum Streptophyta; class Pinopsida; order Pinales; family Pinaceae; genus Picea; species Picea sitchensis. The sequence goes on from SNQJ01S0032601.1 coordinate 42,143, forward strand.
TTCGGTGGCCCCGAACACCCTAATGTAGGTGGCGTGCTCATCCAAATATCAATGGCCTACCTTGGATATCATCTTTTTGGATGTCACTGATAGCCTTGGGCATTCATTCTTAAACATAATAAAATAAATTCGGGCGATGAATTCATCGTAGATGAGGGAGTAGGATTTCTTATACCTATTTCCCATAGAACACTAAAGTAGACGTGGGCTGGGCTGGGAGCTCTGCAACATGCCAGCTCAGATTCATGCCGGCGAAGAAGTTTCTGGCACACATGACATTGAGCAAGTATGAAGCCATGTAAAACATTAGTGCTTCCCCTTCCTATCGCAATTGTGTACACCAAAGGCATCCATGCCTCTGAAAACCTGGAGCAATATTTCTCTCCATACAATAAGCAAATGAGAGCCATCAAATAGATGTATGTCTCCCTTAAGTTAGCTATCCCATACCAGCTAGTGTTCCGGTTGGTGAACTTCTTGTCCTCCCTCCACCATGAGGCCATCACTCAGCTGGTGTCATGGTGTTCATAGAACTTCATGATGAAGTCTGTGTTTAGCTGCTCCTTTGGGTCCCTGAGTTTGTAATACTTTTGAACTTCTACCAGGAGGAAAACTCCAACACACTCACCATTGTCATCATTGATTAGAAACTTCTGCATGTTTGTGTGGTTGATGATCCATTTAAGAACTTCTATGTAGGGAAAAATGGGGGTTCTTCTTACCACCATATGTAGATATGACCTTCAGATGTTCAGGAATACCTGGTCGTCGAGTGCCCTTACGTATGGATCACTATGTGGGACATATTCTAGGTACTCTTCTTGGATAATCCTTTTAAAGAGATCCCCCCAATGTGGGAGTGCCATCTTCGACCTTGTGCTTGCCTCCGTATCTCCAAAGTCCAGGGGCTATATGAAAAACTTCTTTGTCATTGTTTTGACAACAGGCTCCAACCTAGGGGCATACTCCAATTGCCTCACGGTTCCCAGAGAAAAAACTTTGCCTGTCTCTGGTTCTTTCAGCTTTGGTGCTCTTGGCGAGCATCTAGTGGTTGGCTTTCTCGGTGGCATCATTCTTGCAACTTAAACAAAATTTTAGGGAATGTATAAAAACTGAGAAACTCACATACAAAAATTACAACCAACGAATTTACAGACTCAGACACATACTTATGAAGCTTGTTAAAACCTGGTTATTTTGACAATCATGGGATCGATACAACCTTCAATTTGATCGTCTTGCTCCTTTGGATGCTCTAGATGTCTCTTATGCATAGAATGATTTTGCTTACAACGGCTCATGAGAATTTAAATAGGGAAGATCTTATCATGTCGCATAAGCCATTGAATTAAGGTTATGAGTGAAATTGTAACAAATCTGTCATTGAATCTCTAGAACTTAAATTCATCATGGGTTGACGGTGGAGGCACGGGTGGTGATGTGGTCTATCGGTAATTTTAAATGACTATTTTGATTAGCGTACAAGGTATCAAATAATGCAGGATCATGTATTAATTAGCTCCTTAAATGCTCAAAATCCAATCGTATCTTATGCTAAAACGTCCCATCGTGTCACTCTCTTAGTGGGTGGATCAGGGATCGGGGGTGTGTTATGAACATTTTCGTTGATAGCCTCCTACAAAAAGTTCCGACGCCGATCGATTTTACCGTACATTGCTGATGCAAAAACGCATACTCAGAGGTATGACTCGAACCTAGGGAGCCAAAGTTAACTCAGGATAGCACTAGACCATATGACCCTCTTACCTAGTAAAGACACATAGCGTTGAGGACGAATGACTTAATTCGATTTTATTAATCAGAGTTGGGATTTTCCTTAAGTTATTCGTTCTAAAGAAAACCTTATATTTCCGATGCTGAAAAGTGCCCAGGATTGGCTATCGGCGATAAACCTATCAAAACACTTTTGGATCTCCCTCCCTAAAAAAGTATCGATGCCGAAAACACATTGGGGATCGCCTATCGGGAATAACCTTTATCGTGGTCAGAATGTTTGTTGCGATCCTTCCAGGTTTTCCCCGATTCTGATAAAGTGCATCGGGCATCGGCTATCGGTGATGTATTTTTGTTCTTTGTTAAAGCATGTCCCCTCCCATTTTTTACCGGTGCCGAAGAGGAATTAGCTATCGATGATATTGTTATGCGCAAACAAATGAGGGTTTCTGAGTGGTTATTTTTACTTCTTTGAATTCCTTCCGATGCTGACCTTGATCGTGTTCGGTGAAGTGTTTGGTTGCTGATTCTTTATTTAGGTGTTTAAGGTTTTTCTATTCATGAAGTTTCATAAGTTCAAGAAAACTTGAATAGGTGACGAGCATAATGAAAATAAGAAAATACAAAACATTTTTTCAAAAATGCAATCGAATGAGACAGTGTAAATGATCAAGTGATACCCAAAAAATAAAAAATTGACAGAGGAATTTTTAGGGTATGTTGAGTGCTCAACACCCAGAAGATGAAAAATCGACTATTTCATGGACCATGTTTTGGGTAGTTTGGTGTATCAACTTCCCAAGGGCTTAACTTTGGAAGATGATCTCTGTTTAGGGTGCACAATATCTTGTTGGAAAGGTATCATTGAGGAGATTCATTTTGGGGGCTCAATCAGATCCCTTGACTATCTTCAAGGTGCTCAATCTCAAAAAAAATTCATTTAGGCCCTCAAAATGGTCCCAGGAGTTTAGGAACCAAAAAACCGCTAAAAATAGTAAATTGTCAGAAGAATGTTTTGAGCCAGTTGCAATAGGTGGGTGGCCACCGATATCCACCTGGATAAATCCTTCCTCTTTAGGAGGAAATGGTCTCCATTGTGTTAAGTTTATGGGGGAGAGGGGAAAGTGTTTGTTGAATCTGAACCTTGGTGAGTTGCTTGCCTTGCTAGAAAAGTTGCATTGCTTGGCTTGTTGAAGGCTGTTACAAATCTATTTCTAGCGGGGTGGAATCTGTTCAACCAACCTGTTGTATCTTGGCTTGAATAGGCAGTGTGTAGGCACCCTCATAGGTGAATAAAAAATATCTTCTTTCTCTCTTGCAATTTATTTCTATTGGATAGAGAGGTCTTGGTCCAAGGATGCAGTGGTTATAGTGTCCTTTTGTTCACATTTTGAATAGATTGTGAAGAAGATGAATTTTGTAGTATGAGATACTACCTTGCGGAACTGTTTAGGTGGGACAATAGTTGGAACTACCTCTAGTATCCTATAGAGATGACCCCCCAGAGTAATAATGACACTAAGAGGTCGAGACTCATAGATAGCATGGCACTTCCACATATATGGCTATACTAAGAGAACATCATAGAAATCCAGTGGGGAAACATCACATAATACCTCATCCTTGAAGGGCTAGATGCCATATGACAATCAACACTGCTATTTGACATAGAGATCACATCCCTAGCGAAGCCACCCGATGTTGTATGGTTGCGGGTGTGGTTTTGTTGACAATCCCAACTATTTGACGACCTCTGCTAAGATGAGGTTCTTCTGGATTCCGCTATCAACAATGAAATTCAATGGGGTCCCCTTCACCCACATATGTGAATGAAAAATGTGCTCCCCCTCTTCAATATCTGTTGGTTCTTCTGGTTGAATTGTTACAATCATGACAGTAGCAATGGGGTCTGCATCAATGATATGTCTTCTCCCATTACTTTTGTAATCAGATTTCAAATCGGGGTTTAGCTCCTTTTCTTTGATCTTGGCCACCAATTATTGTTTTGAGTGACATGCATCAGTGTTGTGCCAGGGGAGTTTGTGGAAATCACACCACTTTCTAGTTTCCTTCTTTGTCTTCCCGTGACCCTTCTTTCCCTGTGGCTTGGACTATTTTTCGGGAGGATGTTTGTTAGGGTCGTCTTTATCAAACTTTGGTTGCATATTTTCATACCCGAACTCCATTTTTTTCTGGTGCCTAAATTTCTGCTCGATTTTGACAGCATATTGATAGGCATCTCCCAACGATGAGATGTCTAGAAACTCCATTTCAATTTGGATGTACCTATGTAGAGCCCCACGGTATTTCAGAACCAAATGTTTCTCATAATCTTTGATACCCATCTTGGTGTGTAAGGTATGGAAGGTATTGGTGAACTTCAACACTTCTTGGCCCCTGTCTTGACGTAGCGTAGTCCATCTCATGTATTAGTCATCATAGTTACCAACAGGGTAATATTGTTACTTGACTGCATCTAAAAACATCCCAAGTGGGCTCAGCCCCATATATTCCATAATTCTCTATGGAAATTTTCTCCGAGTAAGTTTCCCACCAATGTTTGACATGGGGGAGAGCTTTAAGGAGTGCGAAGGTGATCTTTTCCCTGTCGAAAAAATTGTGAACAAAGAAATAACCTTCTAGCAGATTTAACCATTTTTCTAGAGCATCTGCATATATTTGTCCTTCAAATACGAGAATATAAAAATTAACTTGTACCTTGAAAGGAGAGGTATCTCGAAAGTGTCTTCTTGATGAAGAGACACCATCTTTTATTGACATGCTTTGAAGGATGTGGGAAAAATTCTCCATCATTTCGTCCGTCTGTCGCGTGAGAGCTTGCTCAAGTAATAGATCAATATAATCATTTTATCTATCATTTTTATTTTCTTCTTCCATGGAGGGTTTCTTGGGTGTGCAAGAGAAATTTTCCTCAAGAGAGACAAGCTCGAGACCCAACTTGCTATACTCATACCTCATCAGGGACATGCAATGAAAAAATGATCAAGAGCAACTTTCTTTGATACCACTGATCTGGATTATTTTTGGAACAAATGAGAGTGTAGATATAATAAAGAAATGTACAGAGATATCTCAAATATCAAATAATATAAAAAACATATATAAGAGATTCAACCATAAAAACAGAGATACAATAATACACAATTTCCATTAATGAGCAAAATGTACAAAACTGTAGAAATACAGAGTGAAAGAGTCGCTAGAATGGTGGCAACTTATCTTTGAGAAGAGATGTGACAGATACTCACATTTGCAAGAATATGATTACAATGAGGCCCTAAATTCATTTTTAACATAAAGAAAATCCAAAACCCTAACCCCGGAAGATGAAAAGTCAACAGTTTCAGGGACCATGTTTTGGGTAGTTTGGTGTATCAACTTCTCAGGGGCGTAACTTTGGCATAAGATCTACGTTTGGGGCGCATTATAGCTCATTAGAAAGGTATTAACGAGGAGATTAATTTGGGGGGTTAAATCAAATCCTTCAATTATCATTCAGGTGCTCGATCCCAAAAAGACTTCATTTAGGCCCTCAAAATGGCCCCGAAAGTTTAGGAACTAAAAAACTACTAAAAATAGTAAATTACGAGAAGACTATTTTGAGCCAGTTGGAATAGGTGGGTGGCCACCGATATCCACCTGGATAAAATTTGGGTGGGATTAATACCCATGAGTAATTCCCCCTTTGAACCCTCTCTCTTGTGTAATCATATCCCCCAATTGTCCTTGATCTCTTTCATATTACAACCAACCATTATTACTCTTATTAATTATTTCAAAGTTCATAATAATAAATTCATCCCCCAACCTCATTAAATAAATATGGGCTCTTCACCCCAACACATCGACTCACCTTCCTAATTCACATTTATATAATTACATCAATCTCTGCAACACAAAAGACAGACAGAAGGAAAATCAGTTATGCAAATTCTCTTAAGAGAACCTTAAAAATTGAAAATAACAAGATGAAGAAGGCACCATTAAAGAATGTTCATAATAATTTGATGTCTTCACTTTCCACAAAAGAGAAAGATAAATGGAATATAATGGCTAGAAGAACTCCTCCTAAGATATATCAACACATCTTTCTTGGATATTGCTACTCTTTCAATAACTTTGGACATAAAGAAATACATTGCAAGGCTTATGGAAGATCATACATCCATAGAAATAATAAAAAAATATAAAAGCAACAAAAATAATCCAAAGAATAGAAGTTACAATTCATTCTCTCCATTACAAATGTTCAATGTTGAATGCAAGAAGTGCAACAATTATGGTCATCAAACCAATGAATGCAGGATAACCGCAAAAACATTTTCTTTTGTCACTCAAGATAAGAAAATATGGAAAGGAAAACAAATGGAAGATACAGAATGCAAAGTAGCCCTATATGCCAAGAAAAATAAGTGTCAATGGTACATTGACAATGGATGCTCCAAACATATGATAGGAGATAAAAGTAAATTTCTCAGACCAACAAAGAAGGAAAAAGGAATTGTCATATTTGGAGATAATGTATCTGCTAAAATACTTGGAAAAGGCACAGTCACCTTGGGAACAAGAAAAACAAAGAAAAAAATGTGTTACTAGTTGAAAATTTGAAGCCTAATCTTCTAAGTGTAATCCAAACTTGTCATCAAGGGCATATACTCATCTTTGACTCCAATAAATGTGAAATAAAAGAAGAAGGATGATGAAAGTTAGTTTCTATTGCACCAAGAACCTCAAGCAATGTGTATATCTTAGATATTAAGGTATAATAAGAATGACATATGAGTCAAGCAAATGAAATTTGGCTATGGCACAAAAGGATGGGACACTTGAGCTTTCATAACCTGATCAAAGATAGTAAAAAGGGAGCTATAAAAGACATGCCAAAATTCATCAAACCCTCAGATCTTATTTGTAAACACTATCAATTAGGAAAGTAGACAAGATCCAGATTCAAGACAAAAGAGCATTCTACATCAAAAACCTTGGAGATTGTTCACATAGATCTTTATGGGCCCTCTAGGACTAGAAGCATACAAGGGGAACACTACTTCATGTTGATCACTAATGACTATGAGAGGATGACCTCGATATATTTTCTCAAAGAAAAATATAAGGCATTTGAAAAGTTTAAAGCATTCAAGACTTATGTAGAGAATGAAATAGATCTCAAAATCAAATGTTTAAGATCAAATAATGGAGGGGAATTTACCTCTAAATAATTCAATAAATTTTCTAAAGATCATGGAATCAAGAGACAATTCTCAGCTCCAAGAACTCTTCAACATAATGGAGTTGTGGAGAGGGAAAACAAAATTGTTCAAGAAGTTGCAAGAACTATGTTGAATGAAGCCAATCTTATTTACAAATTTTGGAGAGATTCCATATATATAATAGTCCACATACTTAACTAAATCTAAGCATGAGAAAAACCCTTATGAATTGTGGTTTGGAAGATCAAAATCTGTGAAACATTTCAGAGTCTTTGGAAGTAAGTGTTACATCAAGAGGGATGAACATAATCTAGGTAAATTTGACTCTAGATCAAATGAAGGTATATTTTTGGGATATTCACCTAAAAAAAAGGCCTATGATAATCTAAGATTGCACAAAATAGTTGAAATTCCAAATGTAAAACTGGATGATCAAAAATTGAGAAAAATCAAATCTCAAGATGAACCAAAAATTTTTGAATGGAGAAAAACCAGTGATAATGAAGAAGATGGTGAATCAGAAGATGAAGAAGATATTGAAGAACTACAATAAAATGAACCATACACTGATGGAGAAAACATTCAAGAAGAAACACCCATGCCAAAACCACGATAAAAAAGGGTTCAAAAGAATCATCCAGAAAGTCAAATTATAGGATACAATAGTGTTGGAGTAGAAACAAGGAGGAAAATATTATATGAAGAACAAGCAATGATTTCTCTAATAGAGCCTAATTTGTTTCCAGAAGCAAGTAAAAGTGAGGATTGGTTAAAAGAAATGAATGAGGAACTTGATCAAATAGAGAAAAGTCATACTTGGGAATTGGTTCCAAGACCTAAAGATAAAAATGTGGTAGGAACCAAATGGATATTAAAAAACAAACTCAATGAAAATGGATAGATCATAAAAAGTAAAGAAAGACTAGTATGCAATGGATTTGCTCAAGTGGAAGGAATTGGCTTTGAAGAAACCTTTTCCCGACTAGAAATATTAGAATCCATTAGAATGTTTATGGCATTTGCATGTTTAAAAGACTTCAAAATCTATCATATGGATGTCAATTCAACATTCCTAAATGGAAGCTTAGAAGAAGAAGTCTACTAGAACAACCTGAAGGGTTTAGATTGACAGAAAAACTAGACTATGTATGAAAATTGAAGAAGGCTCTGTATGGTCTTAAACAATCCCCTAGAGCATGGTTTTCAAGACTTGATCAATATCCACAACAACAAGGATATAAGAGAGGAACTAGTGATAGAAATCTATATATCAAAATTAAAGAACAAAATATGATTGTTGTAGTGGTATATGTGGATGACATAATCTTTGGAAGTAATTTGACTATACTAAGAAAACAATTTGCCACATAAATTTAGAAAGAGTTTGAGATGTCTATGCTAGGTGAACTAACTTTCTTCTTAGGTTTACATGTTACTCAAAAAGAAAAGGCATATCCATATGCCAAAATGAATATGTCAAAGAAATGCTCAAGAAGTTCCAAATGGAAGAATGCAAACCAATGAGCACTCCTATGGTCACAGGATGCAATCTGATCTTAGATGATCGTTCACCAAAAGTAGAACAGACTATGTATATATCTATGATTGGAAGTTTGTTCTATGCAACAACAACAAGACCTGGCATAATGTAGGTTGTAGGAATAGTGGGAAGGTTTCAATCCACACCTAAAGAAACTCACTTAAAATAAGTAAAAATGATATTAAGATATCTGCAAGATACATTAGATTTTGGATTATGGTATCCAGAAACAAAAGAGTTTACATTGAATGCATATACTGAAGAAGATTAAGAAGGTAGTATAGATGATAAGAAAAACAATAGTGGAGGAGCATTCTTCCTAGGAAAGTGTCTGGTGGCATGGATAACTAAGAAAAAAACATCTATATCACTATCCATAGTAGAAGAAGAATACATTTTTACTGCATCTTGTTGCACACAAGTAATCTGGATGAAACAAACCTTAGAATATTTACAAGTGAAATATGATCATCCAATCACTATCAACTGTGATAACAACACCGCTATAAGTATCTCTAAGAATCATGTAGTGCACTCTAAAACCAAACATATCCCAACCAAATACCATTTCATTAGAGACCAGGTTACTCAAAAATTGGTGAAAGTGGAGTATGTAGACACAAAAAAACAAATTTCATACTTTTTTACAAAATCCTTACCCAGAAGCACATTTGAAAATATTAGACAAAAATTAAGAGTAATCTCCATACCTAATTGAACTCTAAAATATTCATCAAAAAAGGAAGCACGTAAATAGGGGGAGCATCACCTCAGGGGGAGCATAATCTCAGTGGGAGCAAAGAAAGATCCCTTCTATCATTGTTGTGAAAGGGGGAGGACAAGTAATAAAATTCAAGCTATAAAACTCAAAAAGAGGGATAATATAGAAAAATACAATTTTACTGTGTTTTCATCAATGCCAAAGGGGGATATTTTTGGAATTATGGTTTTCATTGATGTCAACAGTGTGCAGGAAACAAACTCAGAGAAATAACACTGCATCACATAGATATTACATAGGACGCAAGATCAGGAGAAATAATGCTACATCGCATAGAACACAAGATCAAAGAAATAACTCTACATCGTGCAGAGTGAAGGACACAAGCTCAAAGAAATAGCATTGAGATCATGCAAGATGCAAGATCAGGAGAAATAAAACTACATCACGCAAAACACAAGCTCGAGGAAATAACACTGCATCGCGCATGACACAAGCTCAAAGAAATAATGTTGAGATCACGCAGGATACAAGCTTAGGAGAAATAGCGCTATATCACATAGAAATTGAGTAGGATGCAAGATCAAGAGAAATAACATTGCATTGTGTAGAGATCATGCATGACACAATTAAGGAGAAATAGCGTTGCATCGCGTAAGATGCATAGCATTGCATCACAGAGAGATCGAACAGTTGAAAAATATTCTAGATTAACGGTGATGGATGTACCATACCTCATCCATCTAACCTACCACGTGAGACATGAAAGTAGTATTAAAACCAAATTGTTGAGTTCCCTACTATGCACCACATCGAAGTAGTATTAAATCCCCATTGTGACAACTTTTGAGACACGAGAAGCACAACTCCATTGCGTCAAGTTTTGAGACACGAGAATGGAAACCCCACTACAACAAATTTTTGAGACACGAGAGGTGTAGCCCCATTGCGACAAGTTTTTAGACATGAGAGGCACAACCCCATTGCGATAAGTTCCGAATATACGAGAGGTGCAACCCTACTGCGACAAGTTTCGAGACACGAAAGGCACTATCCCATTGTGACAAATTTTGAGATACGAAAGGAACATCCCCACTATGACTTAAGCCATGATTCTTTCCCTAACTCAAATGCTCTGGAAATGGTTTGAAGGATTCATCGGTTATGTTTCCAAGACAATCAGACATCAAAATCAACAATCAAGATTGAACCCTGATCATTATCCTATGATAGCCAAGTTTCGACGATTCTAGAGCTATGTGTAATGATGAATGTGACAGTCTTAGTCATTTGTTGGGGTTTCTTAGAATTGATCATTCCATAAGGAGGATTGACATAAGAAATAACTAAACTTAATTAATTTAAAGGGGATTTGAAGTCAATTTAAGTTAACTTCGATAATAGTCTATTGTTAATGAAGAGGAACATTGATTCATTGAAGAGACATAATGGTTCAATGATGCACACCGTTTGGTAAGATATATAAACCCATATATATATAAACCATTCGGTGCCTCCTTTCAAGTTGGTTCTTGAATAATTCAGGGGGTTGGAGCCTCCTTTCAAGTTGGTGCTCGAAGAAGCAGGGAGTTGCAACTTCCTTGAGTAGGTGCTCAGAAAAGGAAGGGTATTTGTGTCTCCTAGAGTTGGTGCTATAAAAAGGATTGGTGTCCTTCACAATCATATATTGTTGTTATATAGACATTGTAATTCTTATTTATGATAAATAATTAATTATTTGTGAATTCCATTTTAATTTACTATTGTGGGTGAAAAAGTTTTGAAAAATAAATACTAATTAGATAAAAGGTAATACTGATTCACCCCCCGCTCTCAGTATTTCCAACAATAAGGTCTTTGGTTCTTCATATATTTAATTTTTATAGATTGAATGTGATTAAAAATTAAGTGCAAATATTAGGACTTGTAAAGTGGAAATCATATACTAAAAGTGCTAATATTGGATTTAAAAGCGCAAAATCATATTCCTAAAGTGATAATATTGGTTTTCAAAAGTGCAAAATCAAATTAAAGAGATAGAAATATAAAAACAATTGTGACAATGTGAATGGCACATATTTGTTAGATCGATTGAGGCCTTGCTTGCTACACCTAAATGGTCTTAGTGATGTGATATCTATTGTAAAAAACATAAAACGAGTTTGTTAAATAATTTAGTAAATATTTTTTCTTAATATTTTCCATGTGTGGCAATGATTTTATGGTTCATAGAGTATTCAGTTTTTTATATATTCAGTTGTGTGATTAATTTAGTAGAACTTGTAGATGATGTGTAACCAAATTTAAAAGTTTGAATGATATAAATTAAATGTGATTGAAAATTAAGTGCAAAATCGGAGTTTGTAAAGTGCAAAATGAGATTCTAAAAGTACTAATGTCAGATTCCAAAAGTGAAACATAAGATTCCTTAAGTGTCGATATTAGTTTTCAAAAGTCAAAATAAGATTCTATAAGTGCCAATGTCAGCTTTCATAAGTGCAAAATCAAGTTCTAAAAGTGTTAGTATCGGATTCAAAAAGTGCAAAATCAAGTCATGAAAGTGCTAATAGAGATTCAAAAGGTGCAATTTTGGAACCCAATATTGGCACTTTTGGAACTGGATTTTGCACTTTAGAAACCTCAATTTTGGACTTTAGAAAGGTTGTTTTTTAGTTTCCTTTGAAGGGCATTAGACTGGAATTAATCCAAATTTAATGAAATAAGGGTTGGCTAAGTGGCCTTCTGCTTATATAGGAATATTGGTAACTAGTTAATAGAAGAGGTAGTTGTGATGTTGCTCTCTTAGTAATGCTTGTATTCCTTTACTTATGATCTATACGAATATGTTTGTTTGTAAAGAGGATTATGAATTGTTAATAAGTTGTGTGAATGTTCTTTTAAGTTTCCAAATTTTGCATAATAATGAGTATAGGTTTATGAAGTAGATCGTGGGAAACATTTATTGATTAATTTGTATGTTTGATAATCTCATGAGCATATATGGATTACTTATTTAAGTAGTAGGAATTGTATTCCTTAATGTGCTTGAATTCTTGAGAATCCTTGTGTATGTAAAGAATGGTATCATATTATGAATTCAATTGCATTGAAAAGTAGGCTTTACGAAAAATGAATATGTTACAATTGGTTCATTCTTGGATTGAAGATCCGATTGAGACATTGTGTTAATGTTTTTGGATGAAATGTTGAAGTATTAATATTTGCTAGACTCAAACTTGTTTGTTTTAAAGAAATTTGTTGTCTCGTTCTTGAGTTAGTCTTCAATTTGGGTTAGTATTGTTGATGTTGTTGAAGTAGTGCTAAGGGGCACTACATATTTAATGACCATAATCATTATACTAGGAGAAAATGAATCATATTATGGGACATAGAGAATTACATCAAATAGCTAATGAGTCATGATTCAAATTACAAGGATATCAAAGGTAATACCCTTGAGGTATCATGGAGTTGCTTAACAAATTATTCTTTGGTTCCTAGGTAACAAATTGTCCTTGACAATATTTCAATTTGAAAATTGTACAAATACAAAATCCTATTCTTTTGGTATATTTTGAGAACGTTTTTATGACATTTACTTCTCATTATGAACCTTTTACAATGCACATTCTATCAATGTGCCTTTATACCTTGAGGGTTAATTACTAACAATGATTTTTTTTTAATGCATTAGAAATTATAAGAAACATCATCACCATGAAAGAAAGGATGTCATCTACTTGCCAACAAAATGATAATCATGTCATGCTTTAACAACATCACAAATTCTAATAATGAAAACATATACTAAAAAGTAATAAATTATTAATAAGCGTAACACAATCCAAGTGTTTCTTCTAAAGTGAAAAATATGACAAGAAGATAAAGTACATAATATGACAACAAGATCTTGTTGATATTTGAATAAATATAATAGAGTATGATAGTTAAGGAGTAAACTAATCTTGTGGTAAACAATCCATATTTATGGAAACAAATTTGATAATAATTCGATAGAAATTATAGGCATGAACAAAGTTCTACCATGATCCAAGATTCATGTATGGTGGAAAAATGCCCCTAGGGATTTTGCCTAATTTTGAATCAATCTAGAATGTCAAAAATAAAATCAATTTTCTGGATTGATAGGAAATTTGAATTTCTATATCAACACTGGAAACAAATAATATTAAACAATTAATTGAAGAAAATAATATTAATTTTCATAGATTATTTGGTTAATGGATTTAAGAAGAAGAATATAAAATATTAAATGAATGTAATTAAATGATTTTAAAAAGAGAAATAAATACATTAAGATTTAACTTAAAAAAGACTTAGAGAAAGATGGAGAGAGGAAATACAAAGATAGAATAGTCATATGTTTATGAGGACTCATAGAAAGAGTGCACTCTCTTAACATTTAAGGTCGAGAAAAAGTGAATGATAAATTACAATGAATTTATATTCTACATAGACTCTAAGCTCTAGACTAGTGATAAAGGATTTGATGTCTAATGCTCTTTCAAAAGTTGGTAAGAGACATTTATTTCTTATTACATGTTTGAATAAAGAAATAATAATATAAGAAGACCTCAATAGAATTAAATCTATAAATATGTAATAAATTTCTTTAAAATTAAAACTTTATATATGTATATGTAAATGTCACATGTCCTTCTTCATAGATGCCACGGTCTCTAATGTCACATGTCCTTCTTCATAGATGCCACGGTCTCTAATGTCACACAACACGTATAACTCATTTCTACATGTTTATCGACATTATTAGGTTTTCATATCACTGTTGACATAAAGTTATCAACATTATTGCTTAAATATTGTCTATTTTTATTGCATTTTAAATTATATTTATCAACATCTATTATAAAGCTATTATTATAAAACCTTACTAGGTAACCAATTTCACTACGATGTTTTATGTTTTCATTTTAATTTTTAAAATTAAGATATGGAAATTTATGAAATTAATATTTGGAATTTTCTAAATCAAGAGTTGGGATTACAAAGATAAAATGTTGTTAAGTGTTTTGTTTCATGCCTTGTAGAGTTGAAACATCTTAGGTCGGAGAAGATGCATTTATCAAGCATGTACTTATTGTTTTTGGTCTTAAATTTAAAACTAGACATTTCACAGTTGATTAATATATGAGAATCGAAAACCTTTGAGTTCTTTTGTAATAATGGTAGTGGGAATGAAACTTCCCAACCTTTCACAATTCCTCTATAGTGTCATCAACTAGTGTTGTGCACGAAATCCATTCGAGTGTTGACTAGTTATTGATACATGGGGTAAATGATTTCTCAATCTTCAAGTTCCACATAGTCTATCCAAGTGACCTGATTGATAAAAATATGTAAGACGAAAGAATAATATGGATTTGGGGTTAAAAATAAGATACCGTCTTAGAATATGTTCACCTTGGAATAACCATTGGAGATATATTGAATGACAACGCTAGAAGGAAGCCTACAACAATGCAACAAAGATGCTTGTAGATTTTGTATCATATTATCTACAAAGACATCTACAATTGTGCACATTCCTTTACTTTCTCAAATTTGCATGAACATTGAAGGTCTCTTTAGTCATGTCATAGATTTAAAATTCTTCTTTAATATTAGATAGATAATGTTCCACACACAACCTAGTTATTCATGGTTATATTCAATTGATTAATGAAAATAATTAAAAAGGGGACTTGAAGTGCTAGAAGATATCAATCAAAACATGTAGATATAAATATCATGTGGTAATACTAAAAGGAATACAACATCCAATTACCTTATAAAAAAATGGTGGTAATAAGTTTTTTTGTCATATAGTGTTTGTAACATACCCATCCTCCAGCTGCGCAACATTACGTGTGGATAACTCATTAAATAATTAAGATTTGTTTCTAATTAATTTCCTGTAGCTTACCAATTACATATCAAACTCATATTTAACCATCTGAATGATACCACAATTGTAAATGAATCTAATAACCTATATTAAACATGAATGCAATTGTTCAAGGAAACAATGACACAGAAAATTCATACAAACCATTTACACAATGGAATAACATAAGAATAGAAAAGAACAATTATCTGTTAATGATTAACCAACTGGCTTTATGATGCATACCCGTTATTTCTCCTAAGGGTTGCACGACCTCCTGATCAGGATCTTTGAATTAGGAGCCGAAATGGCTCTCCTGGTTCTGAATTGGAACCTTTAACACTAAATCCATAGGTCCTTGTCTGTGTTTTTCCCATGCAAACCAGCACTAGGCGCGAGCCTCCACTCCACATGACCGTAGGCACGACCATAGGCTTAGCCCATAAGGTGCTTTGCATTTCATCACTTCGAGGTTTCCGGTGCAACAACTCCTTGATTCCTCCAAGTCCTGAAACCCCGATGAGGGCTAACGAAGGTTATCTCCTCCCCTTCCTCTGCTCGTGTGACCACACAGTCATGACCATAGGATTTATCACAAAGGCGCGTCCCGATGCAATACATCTGACTCCTCCAAGTCTCGAAAGCCGAAATCACAACAACACGAGATATACGGTCTAGATCCCCCTTTGATCGATGTCTATGATAAAATCAACATTTCGCATTTCACAACTTCATGCTTCACGAAGTTTTCTCACTCATTCTCCTGGTCTCCGAAATGTTGATAGTGTAGATCTGACGGCCTAGATCCTTCCTCGATCCAATGGTCATGATGACTTTGGGACTTCGCAACTCACAAATTCGAAAAGTTTGTCACCCCAAACCTCCCAATCCCCGAAGTGCTGAAATCTTGAGATGTCGGATCAATGGCTCACAACTCCCTTGATCCAACGGTACAGGTCGAATTGCAATTTTGTGATTCGGGGTTTTGGAAATCAAGGACCTCTATCCTCCCAACTCGCGATACCCAGTTTTGCGAAATGGACCAATGGTCCAGATTTACCTGGGATTGACGACTCCTATCCCTCCTAATCTTTGAGAACTAAAAGGCTCTCTCCATTATCCTCCTTGCAGCTTCACTTGATCCAACGGCTTGTGGCTATCGACGCTTCCTCCTCGAAGGCCCTCCACCGTTCGTTCAGGTCCTTGACTAGTCCTGTCCAAATATATTGGTGCCAACTCTCCTGAGCTTTCATCTTTCAGACTTAGAAGATTTTCTAAGTCTCCAAAGATTCCGCTCTTCACTCCTCCCGGGAAATGAGATTCCTAGATCTTGCTAACGCTTACCTAAAGTGTTGTTCCTTTTGAGCTTTGTCTTGTACATACTTCTATTTCCCATGCACTCCTTGCATCGAAGGGATCTCGATAACTCAGATCCAAGGGATTTCTTATAGAGAAATTCCTCTCGATATCCTGGCGTTCTCCTCTAGCTCAATGCACACCTTGTTGAGCTTTAAACGAAGAGAAACAATTGAAAATGAAAAATTAACATTCAGAGTTCCATTCTCTCCTATTGAGATTCATTCACTTGTTCATAACAATAGAATGACAAGAAATTGAAAACATTTTTCACACACCATGCATTTGGATCAATTTTTCCTCTGTCATATTCACATGTGAAAATGGCTACAAACATATTCAAATTACAACAGCTTTTGAAATCTTGAAATTCCCTGCTAACTTGCAGTTCTCTTACAAATAACTTCCCTCTGTATTGCATCTAACCCTACTTAGGTGTACAAAACCTCTATTTAACTCAGAGGGCTCTTTAGGGTTTCCCCTACTTACTTATCTACTCTAAAACCTAATCTACTGGTTATTTTAAACCAGTCTCAATCCAGAGTTGTAATGGAAACTCCCTCTCCACTTGTGATTATCCAAACATGCCTCAAAGGGTAATTCCAGCACTAGTTCAAGCGTGCCTCAAAAGGTAAATTCTGGCACTAAGTTAAGGTGGATTTCAAAATCTGTTGCAATGGCCAATGTCAAGGTTATGGAAGAACTCCTATGTTTTGAGTGGTCTTGCCTCTGTGCGCTTGCCAACGATGCTCCTGCATCATACTCCATTTGAGAAAATTTCATGGACTCCTGTCCATGAGCTCCTGCACCGAATTTCCCTACTTCTGGATAGCAGCTTCATTTTCCCAACTGGCATCTTCTATTGGGTGTCCCTTCCATTTGACCAGATATTCAAAATAGGTCTTCCTTCTGGTCTTCTTGCCAATCCTCTGATCAACAATTTTCTCCATCTGTGGTTTTTCTGCCACAGGCATTTGTTTCTCCCACTAAATCTTTTCTTTCTCTTTTGATCCCTCTGTCATATTTACTATAAGGATATAGGTCTTAAACATTGAATATTGGCAATATTCCCACACCATATGGTAGATCAATCTCATAGGTGTTTGCATAAAACTTCCTCAAGATCGTACATGGTCCTATCTTCTTCATCTTTAACTTGTTATATGTTCCCGTAGGGAACCTTTCCTTCCAGAGATGTGCCAAAACCTGATCCCCTACTTCAAATTGAATTTCCCTGCGATGTTGATCAACTCTGTGCTTGTATTTCTAGTTAGAACTCTACAACTGTTCTTTGATCTGTCTATGGAGTTTCTACATTTCAACAGCAAAATCTTCTGCTCTAGCACTTCTGATCTCACCCTGTTCCAAGTATCTAAACTCAAACACTCCCCTTGGTTGCATTCCATATAGTATTCAGAATGGACTCTTTGTATTTCTCTTGTTTGGTGAGTCATTGTATGCAAATTCTGCTTGTGGTAGAATCTAATCCCACTGATTATGATGCTCAGTGACTAAACTCCTCAATAAATTTCCCAAACTTCTGTTTACCACCTCAGTTTGCCCATCTATTTGAGGGTTATAAGCAAAGCTAAAGGACAAATCTGTCCCCAATTTCTTCCACAGTGTTCTCCAAAAGTGACCAACAAATTTTGTGTCTTTTTCCGAGACAATGCTCCTGGGTAGGCCGTGAAGTCTCACAACTTCCTTGAAAAACAGGTTCACAACATGTGTTTTATCACTTGTCTTTTGGCATGGGCTGAAATGTGCCATTTTTGAAAACCTATCCACCACCACAAATATGGAATCAAATCCCCTTTGTGTTCTTGGAAATCCCCACACAAAATCCATGCTTATTTCATCCCAAGGCCTCTTTGGTATTGGCAATGGTTGATACAATCCAGTGTTCTATCTTTTCCCCTTTACATGTTGGCAGATTCTACATCTGTTCAAAACATTTATCACTTCTATTCTCATACCTGGCCAATAGTATGAACTACTCAACTATGCAAATGTTTTATCATGACCGAAATGTCTAGCCAATCCTACACTATGCTTCTCCTTCAAAAGATTATCCCTCATTGAGCATTTTGGTATGCACAACTGATTTCCTATGAACAACAGTCCTTCCTAAATCATGTACTCTATCCACTGACTTCTATCTCTCAAAATAGGGTTTGTACATGCTTCATATTCTTCCTTGAAGTCTGTATCTTCACAATACATATCCTTAATGTGTTCAAACCCCAAGGTCTTCACCTATAATTCCCGTAGAATCAAACATCTCCTTCTTAATGCATCAACAACCTTGTTAGCATTCCCAACAATATGTTTTATGAAAAAAGTAAAATTTTGCATAAAGTCAACCCATTTTGCATGCCTCTCATTCAATGTTTCCTTCCTGGTTATGAATTGTAATGCTTGGTTATCGCTATACAAGACAAATTCTTGTGGGACAAGATAATGTATCCATTTATTTAAGGCTTGAATTATGGAATAGAATTATTTATCATACGTGGAGTATTTTCTCTTGGTCTCATTCAACTTCTCATTGAAATATGAAATAAGTCGATTATCCTGACTCAAAATGGCTCCTATTGCAACTCCACTTGCATCACATCTTACATGAAATGTCTTTTCAAAATTCGGCAAGACCATAATTGGTCGTTATGTTATTTTCTCCTTCAGTATATTAAAGCTCTTCTCCGCTTCCTCTGTCCATTTAAAAGAATTGTGCTTCTTCTTCACTGTATCCATCATTGGTGCACAAATTCCACTGAAGTCTCTGATGAACTTCCTGTAGAAACGTGTTAATCCATGGAATTTCCTTACCTTGAACATGCTTCTTGGTGACGACCATTCTTTGATCACTTTCACCTTATCTGGATCCATCTTCAGTTCATTTGAAGTGATCACAAAACCCAAATAAATGAGCTTTGTCTTCATAAAAGAGGACTTCTTCAGATTTATTAACATATTCTCCTACTGTAGCCTCCTCATCCCTAATGTTAGGTGCCTCAAATGATCCTCTTTAGTCCTTATAAATATCAATATATCATCCATATATACAACTACAATTTTCCAATGAAATCTTTTAGAATTTCGTTCATCAGACTCATAAAATTGCTCGGGGCATTTGTTAAGCCAAATGACATAACAAGTCACTCATACAGACCTTCATTCATTTTGAATGTTGTCTTCCATTCATCACCTTCCCTCATCTTGATCTGGTGATATCCACTTTTAAGATCTATCTTAGAAAATAAATTTTCTCCACTTAAGCAATCCATTAAATCATCCATTCTCGGTAAATGAAATCTATACCTGATGGTGCTCTTGTTGATGGCTCTCAAGTCTGTGCACATTCTCCATCCTCCATTTTTCTTTGGTCTCAACACAGTTGGTACTGCGCTTGGGATCAAACTCTCTCTGACCAAACCCTTGTCTAGCAACTCTTGGACTTGGCTCTTCACCTCCTCATTCTCTCAAGGTGTTAATATGTATGTTTCTTTGTTTGGTAGACTTGCTCCTGGTATCAATTCAATATGATGACTGATACTCTTGATGGGTGGAAATGCGTTTGGTAGTTCATCCACCACTATATCAGCGAAATTATCCAATAGTTCCTGAACTTCCTCAGGAAAATCATCCATTGATGTACTTGTAAGGATAACTTTGGGTTTCCTTACTACATCAAACTACATCTCCTATTCTTCCTTGACTTCTTTCAGGAGTTCCTTCCCACTCATGAGAAGTATGTTGGTGTTGGCTTCCACTTTCACTTTATTCTCCTCTATTGGTAGCAACATATGTGTTCTACCATTCTTCTCCAATGTATATGTATTTTTCCTCCCATCATGAATGACGTTTCTGTCAAAATGCCATGGTCTTCCCAACAGAATATGGAATATGTCCATGGGAATTACATCACATAGGATTTCATCTTTATAACCTCCTATTTTAATATCAATCGGGCATTGTTTAGTAATCATTACCTAGTGCCCATTTTTCAACCATGAGACCTTGTATGGATTTGGGTGTGCAGTTTTATTCAGCTCTAATTTCTCCACTATCTCTGTGGATACTAGGTTTTCAGTGCTCCCAGTGTCAATAAACACCTTGCATACTTTGTCCTTAGTATTGCAATTCGTCCTGAAGAGATTGTTTCTCTGCACTGGATTTACAGCTTCTGCCTCTATTTTTAAGAGAATTTTTATCAACATCAAGGATGCTCCATCCTCTACTCCTTCTGCTTCAACATGTCTTATCCGTGCTTATAAAATGTGAGCTTCTCTTTCTCCCTATTTCTTATTCTCAAGACATTCCCAAGACATGTGTCATGTCTTTCCATAGGCATAGCATCTTATTCCTCCTCTGCCTCTTCCTCTAGAAGAGTTTCTTCCACCATCCTATCTTTCTCGGGAACTTCTTCCTCATTCCGAGTGATTATGTGGTTTCTCAGCCTCATCCTTAGGATTTTACGCTCTGTCATGGGTAACTCCCTTGTTTTTGGTTGGAGCTAGACTCTTACCCCTTCCTCACTGGTTATGTTGTCTGGCCAACTTCTCTTCTTCCTTTAGCACAAACTGATAAGCATCCTCCATGGTCCTGACGAACATCATGCTAAGATCATCCTAGATTTCATATCTCAAGCCATTTATATATCTGGAAACTTTTTCTTCATCTCTCTCCCTTTGTCCAGGTCTGATGTTCAGGCTATATAACTCCTCAGTATACTCCTTAACCGTTATCCCCTTCTGTCTTAGGTTCTG
Organism: Picea sitchensis; assembly: GCA_010110895.2. Taxonomy (NCBI): domain Eukaryota; kingdom Viridiplantae; phylum Streptophyta; class Pinopsida; order Pinales; family Pinaceae; genus Picea; species Picea sitchensis. Next base: position 63,399 of record SNQJ01S0032601.1, read on the forward strand.
TAACTTTCTGAATAGATTGATGTGATAGTCCTTCATTATGAATTTAGCCTTCAACTTGGCTACTATTTTGTCCCAACTCTTTATCCTCTGTTTTCCTTTACTTCTCCTCTCAGCTTGCAGTTCGTCACACCACAATGTTGCATGCCCTTTTAGCCCAGTGACTGTCTGTTTCACATTCTTCTCTTCATCGACATCTTCATAGTCAAAATTTTTGTCCATGGATCTTATCCAATCCAAAAGTTCTTCAATGTCTAGATTTCCCTCATACATGGGAACCTCTATCTTAGCTCTGCCTCCCAATTTGGCAACTTCTCTCAACAAGCATTCCTCTGCATCATCTTCTCCTACAAATTATTCAACCTCAACCTCTTCACTCTCTGCATCACTGACGTCTCCAGCATCAGGTGCTCTTCTCTGCGCTTCTTCCATTGTCTCCAATCTTGTGCGAAGTTCTCGCATCTCCCTCTCTACAACATAGTTGGCTTAAAGTGCTTCTCTTCGTCTCCTTGGCAGCATTGTGTTGATTTTCTGTCACACATAGAGTACAAATTTGAGTTCTATGTCTCCTCATTTTCTCTTTCTATTTCTCCTGAAGTCTACAGGTGAATAATCTAAGCTCTGGTACCACCTGATGCAGACCTCCTATTTCTCCTAAGGATTGCGCGACCTCCTGGTCAGGATATTTGACTCAGGAGCCGAAATGGCTCTCTTGGTTCTTGTCTTTGTTTTTCCCACTCAAACCAGCACTAGGCAGGGGCCTCCACTCCACGTGAATGCATGTGTGACCATGGGCTTAGCCCAAAATCACATCGCGTTTCACGAATTTGGGGTTTCCAGTGCAACAACTCCTCGACTCCTCCAAGTCCTGAAACCCTGATGAGGGATAACGGAGGTTATCTCCTCCCCTTCCTCTACTCATGTGACCACACACTCATGACCACAGGATTTATCACAAATTCACGTCACGATTCGCAATTTCAGGACTTTGTGATGCAAGGCGTATGACTCCTCCAAGTCCCGAAAGATGAAATCATGATGAAATGAGATCTACGGTCTAGATCCCCCTTTGATCGATGACTACGATCAAATCAGGTTTCAAGTTTCATGACTTCGTGCTTCATGAAGTCTTCTCACTCATTCTCCTAGTCACCGAAATGCCGATAGTGTAGATCTGAAGGCCCAGATCCTCCCTCTATCTAATGGTCACGATGAGTTCAGTACTTTGTGACTTGTGAATTCGAAAGGTTTGTCACCCCAAACCTCTCAATCCCTGAAATAATGAAATCTTGAGATGTCAGATCAATGACTCACAACTCCCTTGATCCAACGGTTTAGGTTGAATTGATATTTTGCGATTTGGGGTTTTGGAAATCAAGGACCTCTGTCCTCCCAACTCGCGATACCTGGTTTCGTGAAATGGACCAACAATCCAGATTTACCTGGGATCGACGGCTCCTATCCCTCCTAAGCTTTGAGAATTGAAAGGCTCTCGACGTTATCCTCCTCACATCTTCACTTGATCCAATGGCTTGTGTCTATCGATGCTTCCTCCTCGACTAGTCCTGGCCATATATATTGGCCCCAACTCTCCTGAGCTTTGATCTTTCAGACTTAGAAGATTTTCTAAGTCTCTGAAGGTTCTGCTCTTCGCTCCTCCTAGGAAATGGGATTCCTGGATCTTGTTAACGCTTACCTGAAGTGTTATTCCTTCTGAGATTTGTCTTGTACATACTTCAATTTCCCACACACTCCTGTGTCTAAGGGATCTCGATAACTCAGATCCAAGGGATTTCTTATAGAGAAATTCCTCCCGATATCCTCGCATTCTCCTCTAGCTCAATGCACACCTTGCAAAGCTTCAAACGAAGAGAAACAATTGAAACTAAAAAATTAACATTCATAGTTCCATTCTCTCCTATTGATATTCATTCACTTTTTCATAACAACAGAATGACAGGAAATTGCAAACAATGTTCACACACCATGCATTTGGATCAATTTTTCCTTTGTTATATTCACAAGTGAAAATGGCTACAAACATATTCAAATTACAACAAATTTTGAAAGCTTGAAATTCCCTGCTAACTTGCAGTTCTCTTACAACTAAAATCCCTTTGTATTGCAGCTAACCCTATCTGGTTGTACAAAACCTCTATTTAAATCAGAGGGCTCTTTAGGGTTTCCCTTGCCTACTTATCTACTCTAAAACCTAATCTACTGGTTATTTTAGACTAGTCTCAATCTAGAGCCATAATGGAAACTCTCGCTCCACTTGTGATTATCCAAACGTGCCTCAAAGGGTAATTTCGACACTGGTTCAAGCGTGCCTCAAAAGGTAAATTCCGATGCTGAGTTAAGGTAGATTTCAAAATCTGTTGCAATGGACAGCGTTGAGGTTCTGGAAGAACTCCCATGTGCAAAGTGGTCCTGCCGTTGTGCACTTGCCAACGATGCTCCTGCATCACTTCATACAAAGGATGAAACTCCCAACCATAAGCATCGATATTCATTTTATCTCAATAGCAAGCCAACCCTGAGTTGAGGATATGAGTCCACAAGGAGATCCAACCCACTAGATATCGACCTTCCACACATAGCAACCCAAAAACCTAGGTTCTACTCACACAATAGTTCTAGTAATCCATATCTCTCTTTTCCCATAACCTGCACTACCTAAGGAATGTACCCCCTTCACTTCTCATAGTCCCTCGAGTCGTGCCATTCATTTATTAAGGCTGGTAATGCACTCAATTGGCTAGGAATCTCTCATTTGGGAACTCTAGGAACTCTCAGCTGCTTCAATATTTCTCACAACAACATTCACAAGGCTCTTTAGTCATTTCCTCAATAGGAAAATGCACTACATGCTTACAACCCATTTTCCAGGCACATCGACCTCATTTATAGCATAACACACAACCCAACAATGGCTTCCTTCAAGAAGAACATGGTTGAAGCTCTTCCCAACACAAGTTTTTTTCTTGTTGCCAAAAATCTCCCTCTAAAAATTATCCTCTATGCAAAAATGTGATTGTCCCCAAAAAGCTACCCACATTGGCCATAAAAATTTAATCTCTTTCTTGTTTGCTTGACTTGAATTACACTCTTCCCCAAGATGATTGTACTTCAAACCATGATCTCCAATAACTATGGGATGTGACCACTCACACCCACCCTCTTACATGATTTAAATGATTGGCTTCTCATACACTCAATCAACAATTAGAAGGTTATACAAAATGGTAATAATTTAGTAATGTGGGTTGAATTAACACCCATGAGTAATTCCCCTTTGGACACCTCTCTCTTATGGAATCATATCCCCCCATCATCCTTCATATATTTTTCATCACATCCAGTGATTATTACTCTTATTAATTATTTCAATGTTCATAATAAGAAAACCGTCCCTCGACCTCATTAAATCAATACAGGGTCTTCACCCAAACACATCGAATCACCATCCTAATTCACATTTATATAATTACATTATAATTCATGGGGATCAAAATAGGGGATGCTACATTCCCCTCCCCCTTATTTTTGAACTATACTCAGTGCACAACACCCTATAGGTGTAATTTCATTTCAAAATTTCAGTTCCATGACCATTCATCAACATATGGGCTCTCTGGCCAAAAATCACACAAGCATTTTAGCCTAAACAAAATTGCATAGAAACTCCAGCCCTAATACCACCAATATATAGGAACTTTGTCCCCCAAAATCATAAATACATAGGCACTCTGACCCCAAAGCATAGATACAGAGGCACCCTGGCCCAAAACATATATATAAACCACTAGCATTCTCCTATAGCTATCAAAATTTCCATGATCTCTCAGTTCCTCTTGACCTATCCAACCCAAGGAATGTACCATTCGTTTATCAGAGATAACCCAAGGAATGTACCATTCATTTATTAGGGTTGATCCAAGGAATGTGCCCCCTTTATTGTCCTCGGTCCACCTGGCTACACCATTCATTTATCAAGGTCTCTCTGGCACAGGAAAACATGAATCTCACTACTGGGATCTTAAGGGATTCACTGCTAGGAATAACTACCAGGAAATAACTAGCAACAACCTTGCTGCTACAATGCAACTCACATAGGAGTTCACTCTTCAGGTCTGACAACCTAGTTCTTCGATAGTACAACTCACACATGAGTTCACTCTTTAGGCCTGACAAACTAGTTCTTCGACAATGCAACTCACCCTCTAGGCTCAAGCATCCCTTTCATTTTTATACAGTTTCTCACACAATCCATCATTTTCCAAGGTGTTCTCATGCAAGAAAATGCCAAGTTGCTGCTAGAATTCCACTAGCAATCTACAACCTATGGCAATCATCCCATCTACATCACATGCATACAGTCAATATGAGACATCATCATATAATTATAAAATTTAAAATTTGTTTTACACGGAAAAAAAGAGTTTCCCAAATATGAGTTTTCTTCTCATAGTTGTTTGGATCTTGCAGCAGTAGATATCAGTCTTATGGGATTACATCCCTTCCATATCCAACACCATTTCCCGTGTAATTTTCTCAATTTTCCTGCAGCCTGTTATTCCCATTTTGGGGGATAACTAAGGAGATCATGTCTCAAGGCCCTCATGTTGAAAATATGGAGTTCGAGAGACAACATGACCATCAATGTCCATTTTCACATACAAAAGCCCTCTTTATCACCACATTTGATTCATTGTCAACACATACACCACACCAGCCAGCTTCTGGAAGGCAGAAGGGTCTTGCTCCATGCGGTACAAGTCAAGTATTGTGACAGATAATCACCATAATATTTAAGGCATTTGAACATGTTGTATTTAAACCACTTTTGATTATAGAATACATGCTTGGACATTATTCCTTTGACCTTGTTTTATGTTGGTGAGTGTCATAGATTTCCTAGTAAGTGGCTAACCTTTGGGAAAGGTTTGTGACTGGGGTTCCCTTGAGGGGTTATCGTACCATTCTTGACCATACTTACAACTTTCCTCTCATTTCACTCCTATCATATTGTCCTCTTCTAGGTCCTTTGACTTTAATGACCCGAGAAGGGCATGTACCTCATTTCATGGGAAGAAGGGGCTGAAGGCCCAGAGGTATTTCTGTTGGCTAAAAGTATAAAAGCTTATTTATAGATATTCCAGATGCTTCACCCAAGGATCCCCCAAGAAAGAAATGAAATTATTCTCTGTAATAAAAGGGGGACCTACATAAATAAATGATAATGAATTCTTAAGGGGTTAGTTGGAGGATAGGAGGTCTCATCACAAGCTGGCCTATCATGATCATGGGTATTTAGCGGTATGAAATTACCATCATCTGGTCACCAATCCAGGGTAGTGACTCTCAGTTACACAACTGAGAGAGAGGGGTCTCATCACGAGCCAACCTTCTCATTTCCACGAGGTATTTGTGCATGACACTATCATTATCTAGACGCCATGCTAGGGCATTGGACTTCAACTCATTCCTTAAAAGATGAAAGAAACAAAGAATGGCAAGAATATGGGATTGGAAAAAGTGCATCACAAATAAAGGTGCCACACACCCTCTACAAAGGCACCCATGAATGAGATAATATGAGCCCTTGTATGTCATGAAACTCAATGAACTATGAAGTCTAAACCCCTTCAACCTCATCATCCATTACATGACCTTGAAAGGCCATCCTTGGGAGCATCCCCTACTTTAGGGCTTTGATTTACACAATAGGACTCCTATGACACCCCTCCCATACTTAAATTTGGTCAGTTGTATAGGGTTTTGAGCATTTGTTTAATTTGATAAGATAGTTTTGATGCACATGTTTAGGTGCCTTGCCTATTATATGTGGTTTACACTTGTCATGATATCTTTGAATTGAGATATTTGGAGGGCATGCCCTTTTGTTTTGCAGGACCTTGTTGCTGGACAGTTTAGGAGGAACAAGTCTAGGTTCGGCTTCCCTGGGTCTTAAAACCGATAGGCTGGATGCCAGGGGCCCGCATGTTAGATGACAAAGATGTGCCTTTGGAGGCATAGAAGAAATCAGGTATGAAATGACCTATCCCTCACATGCCAAACGTTTTTCCTAGGAGAGGTAAAATGTCACTTATGGAGGCTTGACATCACCTAGATGGCTAGAGTTTGGTGGTGAAGGTGTTGTTTGATGACATGTGGCACATTTTGAAGGAAGGAGGCTTGAATACCATCAAGAGAGGACTTGGATGAGTGACAAGTGGCCTTTGGTGGCCTAGCCATGCATCTACTACCCCAACGACTTCTTCAAAGTGCCAAAACATCCCATAAAGGGGTGATGTCACCTTACTCTAGGGTTTCTTTTGTGTAAAAGTGAATTTTAAGATGAATTGTTTAATATTATTTTGTTGCAATGGGTAAGATAAGGGTTTCTAGACCCCTTATCTTATGTTTTACCCTTTCTAGGTGCACAAACTATGTGATAGACATTTTGTATAAATAGAGATCATGAAATTTCATTTTGAAACATAGCTCTCCCATTGTGAATAGCCAAGGACTGAAGTTTTCGCTACCTTGAATATTTTTGTTCTATTGTGCTATGGTATGGTGCTTTATTTGGTTATGGACTATGTTATCACTGAAATTTTGTCTGCACATGGCAACAAGAACTCCACATCATCAAAACAACAATGAAGTCATCCATGGCACTGAATTAATTTCACAGCACTCCAGAAGGGCCAAAAACTATACAAAGTAACCAAAAATTGAAGGGCGCTTCACAGCAGCTTGATGATCGCGTGCATGCGCGGGACAAAAACGTGTTATTTGCGCGTGCGCGCTCGACGCACGGCTGTCAACACAAAAACCCACGCATCTGCTAATACGGTGCATTAATTGAATAGGTCGGCCTCCCGACCGCCTATGGACCGGCCCCCAAGATGATTTGACTCTCAAATCAGAGTCGACTCTGCAAAATCGGTGGGTTAATGACCTAAATAAACCCTAATGTGCCCCTGTTCACACCTGGAGAAGGTTACGTGACCGCCCGTGGAGCTGCTATAAAAGGCCACGAGGATACACTGTTTTGTAGGGAATTCTAAGCACCATTATGTTGTTCAGATGGTTCAAGGCTCATCCTTTGACAACAATCCATCAACTGCATTCACCGAGAGTTCTTTCACTGCTCAGTGCAGTTCATCTCATTTGTAAGGAAAGCATTGTGTTGAGGGCCCCGAAGAGCCTTCCGCTGGGGGGAGAAGGAACCTCTGGTCTCTTCCTCTTGCATGCTCTGGTTTCATTAATACACCAGCCTAAAACCATTGATGACCCCTGTGTCTTGTGTTTGATTTTTGTTGTTCATTTCCGTAGTTTTATTTGTTTTCAGTTAATGTTAGATTGTAGTTTGTTTTGTTTTCTTTAACCCTTTGCTCCACAGCTGTTCTACCCTGCTAGACCAAACAGGGTATGCAAGCGCTCTGTATTTTCTCACCTGGTGACCATTTGAACGCGAACAGACTGGCGACTCCACTGGGGAGTTAGGTAACAAATCCTCCCTCAATTGGGTTTAATTCGCTTTCCTTTTTGTTTTATTGACTTGCAGGGACACAAACCGGCCTCCGTCGACTTGTGAAGCAGTCGATTCACAGGAGAATCGAGAGAAATCCATCCAGAATTTCTTTCTCGGTCATTTATCACAAGCGCGTGGGTATTCCACCACATAGACGCGCACGCGCGCTTTGGTTCTTAATACGGTCTGTGCGCAGGCGCCACACACGCCTCTGTCTATGCTAACAGCTGCGCATTGGAACTAAATTTTTCATTGTAAGGTTTTGGATGTGGGGAAAGTCAGTTTCATTCTCAAGAATTATGTCATGCATGCTCTAAATAATGCACCACTTAGACCCCTCAACTTATAAAGGGGATAGTCAAACAAACATAGGCACTCAGGTGGATAAAAATCATTTTTCCCTTATTTTTCTCTTCGCCACGTGGATGGCTTGCTTTGATTTATAATCTAAGTGGAACATCAAATTGTAATCACATATAAACTCACATTCGGGACTAGAAGTCGAAAGTAAACAATCTTGAGTATGCTCTTCTCTCGCGCCATTAAGCGATCTTGAGAATCAAAAAAAGATTGCGAAAACGATCTCATCTCCCTTTAACAAAAAGTTTAAAACTGTTAAGAGAGGACAATGGCTCTTTCGAGACCCCTCTTAGTTTCATTTTTCAAATGCATTCTTGTAACGGGCCCATACATGCCCACATGTCAACAAAGCTAGAATAGTGTTTGAATTTCTTCTTTCTTAGATCAAAAAACTAGGAGAGTTTAAAAGT
>SNQJ01S0032602.1:12128-23609 GCA_010110895.2 Picea sitchensis
CATAACGGGTTTTATATAAAAATAGGAGAAATCCAATAAATACATATTCATTTTATAACTAATTAATTATTATATTAATAAAAAATCTAATATATTTATTTAAAAAAAATAAATATATCAATATTCTTATTTTTAAAATGTATAAATTTCAATCTAAATCAATTTTAATAGAAAAAAAAAAAAAATTCTTATGGTCATCTAAATTTGAAAAGCAAACAAAAATATCCTAAAATCATGGAATATATGGAAGACAAATTTCTTTATTTTAAGTAAAAAATCACCTTATCTACTACTATGTCTTACACGAGTGACATTAATTCATGTTAATATATTATATCAAAATATAGATGAGGCCATCTTCATTCTTACAATAAGTTTCCCCCTAAATATGTTAATAGTTATATCTCTTATAAAGCATTTCTTCAAATAATAAATTTCACCTTTAAAACTTTGACATAACAAGTTTTCTTCTCTTCATTTAAATATATTATCACTTATATATATATTTTAAAGCATCATTTTCAAGTGTAAGTTTGGCCTTAAAATGATTATATGTCTCTTGTCTCACAAACTAGAGATCTCATATATCAATTTGGTGTCTAAATGATCTTAAAAATAAATTATTATTATTATTATATGTTTTTCACTGAGTGTTTTTCTTTAACTTATGATGTTATTGATTTTTCAACTTCATGCTAGGTTACTTTTTCTAAAATTTGAACAAATTATTCCAATAGAAAGACGCAGTGCAAACGTAGTTGTGAAATGCATACAATAGAGTTGCAGGAGTGCTTTTCGAAACCCGAGCTACTCATTGCTTGTGTGTACCGACTTAGCTTTTGGAAGATCATCCCTTCATCAAAATAAATGTCATTTATAGTCGTGAAGACTAGAATAAAACCGCCCGATTGGTCACGTGGCCACCAAATTAGAGGCATTGTGGTCAAATTGTTTGGTTGTGCTGGTGTGGCAAGGGGTGACCTATGGAGGATGAATAATAAGGAATGGAAGCAAGATAAATTATTAACTAGTGTATAATATTGGCATGCTACAATCACACAAACAATAGACATGAGTGTTTTAGGATGGTGGACGATGAGAACATAGTTGATACAACAGGGGAACATACTAAGTCTAACATTCCTTTATGTTGTAAGTTAGAAGAGAGTATCCCTCTAAAAGAGAGTGTTGTGTCGAGTTTAAAGGATTCTTCTTTAGAAAAGGTGCAAGAGGGGGATTTGAATGAGAATGGAGGGGGAAATCGACTACTTTGTGGTCAAATAAGGTGAATGAAAAAAGTTCCCCAATGTAATTGATAGGCCCTAAAGAGGTTTTAGGAGGAAAATAAGAAGTGGAGAAAGGACCGAAACCCCAGATATTTGTAGGGAGGAAGGGCCATAAGTACATTAAGCTATCAAAGGGGAAGGCAAGGCTGGTATTGGGGGAAGATATCACGATAGCTTAGGTGATAGAAATGTGTAGTAAAACCCTCATTAGTCACTTTTATGGAAAGTTCTCAATAAAGAATACCATTAGGCTCTAAAGAGGTTTTAGGAGGAAGGGAAGAGGTCGAGAAATGACTCAAACCCCATATATATGTAGGGAGGAAGGGTCATAAGTGCATTAAGCTATCAAAGGTGAAGGAAAGGTTGGTATTGGAGGAGAATATCATGATAGTTAATGTGATAGAAATGTCTTGTAAAACCCTCACTGGTCGTTTTTATGAGAGGTTATCAATAGAGAATAGCTTTTCCTTGTCGATTGAAAGGAACTAATTGCAGGTGCTAGGATATATGTTGAGCTTTAAGACTTTGGTAGGAAGATTTTTGGACTTTCACTTTCATTTTGAAGAATATGATCAATTAATTATGGAGGCAAAGTGGTATTGGAGTTTGGATTCTCTTATTCTGAAGAGATAGTATTCTCTTTTTTTCCCTAGATTAGAGTGAGTAACTAGGAATTCGATTTGGGTCAAACTACCAGGTTTAACCTTGGAATTATAAGTAGAGGATGTCTTTAAAGCCACTAGGAAGACGTTTTCGCAGTGCCCAGAGTTTGACCCTTGGTTTCAGACATCAAAGTCTCACTATGTTGCTCATAGATAGGTGGAATTAGAAGTCAAGGATGGTTTAGTAGATGAGATAGAGAACATGGTGAAAATAAGGTTTATGTGCAATATTTGGACTATGTTGATTCACTATTTTGATGCTCAAGATGCCATGTTGTTACACATCAAAATTCCTCACTTCGACAATGTCGCAAGTGTCGTACTTTCATTGTCGCAAGTGTCATAAGTGTTGCAAGTATTGCACTTTTATTATCACAAGTGTCGTAAGTGTCGCATTCACTTCTCCTAAGTGTCGCATCTCGAACGACACCATAAAAACACTTGCTACAACCCCTAAAACATGTTAGAAGAAGAATCCCCATCATCTGATAGTCGGAACAAGTATTTTACCTAGGGAATTACTCATCTTGGTGACATTTTCGAAGATCAGCGCTCCCCTACTCATACATAGGGAGCACTAGAGCTCCTTATCCATCTTAAGGGGCTGCTACAACCCTCTTTTGTCCACATTAAGGGAGTGTTGAGTTGGTTGAGGGAATCTTGCAGGAAATCCCACTTTCCTCTAAAGATAGCTATGGATGGGTTGGGTTAGTTTGGCTCGAATCTGACTCCAGGTATGCATCTAAGGAAGATATCACAACTAATGGAGCCATATCCTAAACCAATTCAAAATATACTCAAGGTGGTTGAGCCTCTCAAAGCCTATAAATGGAGGCATTTCCATGGTGAAAAGGGGGAGAAATTAGCAAAGCATTGTTATTTTGATTGTGGATCTTTTGAGCAAGGGTTGGACGAAGAGGACTTGGAGAGGTTGTTGCAACACCATATAAAGATTGTAAGTTTTCATTTCTAAGTTCTCACTAATATACTTGGCTTATTTCCTTCAAGTATGTGTTTACATGTGTTTGTCTATGGTTGTCTTAATCTACATAGATGAATTGAATTTGTCTAATCCATTAGAGTAGGAGATAATCGTGTGTTTCTTGATGTCCATTGTGGGTACTGATTGGAGCTCATGGATTGGAGCAGCTTGGACAAACGTCATAAATGAAGTACATCATACTTCCCCTCCTTCTCTCTTTTTTGATGGAAAAAATGAATCTATAGGAATGGTAGTGTCCAAATGTAATTTTATGTCTTAGTATAGGGGTTTGTAATCCAAGGGAAAATTCACCTGTCCGCAGGGGAATATTTTCATAGCGGAAATTGGAATCTCTGATGGGGATCGAACTTTCAGTTGTTCTTCCCTTGGTTCATCCAAGATTTTTTCCTATCCTTAGATCCTACTTGTTGATTTGGTCTGAATATTTCATCTTCCTTTTCTTTGCTAGTTTTCTCGTAGAGCTTTTTACTGAAATTTCTTGAGTTATTGAGATTTTTGAGTCTTTTTCAAACTTTCTTCAGAACTAGCCCTCCCCTGCAGTTCAAACCAGGGCACTACTTCTTTATCAGCACTCCCCTAGAGCCTTCTAGGGAGTGTTGTAGCGCTCTATTCTCTTGGTTACCATAGTGTTGATTTCCTTTTTCTAGGGAAATTTTCAAGTGTGTTTCTTGCTGGGTCTAGTCTTTAGATCTTTCTCTTTAGCTCAGAGTTTCTTCTGTTTGACCTTGGCTCTTGTTTGATTATAAACTTGTTGTTCTTCATTCTTTTTAGTCTTTATTGAGTTTGTGTTTTCTTTCTTCATTGCAAAATCGACCCTTTCTCTCTCATATTTGGTTTCCCTTTTTTGCAACTCTTCTTGATTATTTGTTGATTAGAGGAACTCACAGGAAATATTGTTGATCATATTGATTTATTTTTCTTTGATCTCTTACTCAATTCTTGAAGACTATAAAGTATGAATGCTTTATTTCTTAGTGTTTTTGGATCTTTGATTGAGAAGTTTGATATTTGTTTTTCTTTCGACTTCTTGTTTAGTGTTGAGAGTATCTTTGTTTGTATGCTCTTTTTCTTCATACTCTTTTCAATCCTTATAGCGAAATTTTTCATTATTAGTGAAAGAATGAAGCATTAGATGAACATCATTGTTTACATCTAAAATCGAACAAAGAAGGATTTATATGCATTTGTTTTGGATATTGAAAGGTTTTTCTTTTTGATAATTTGGCAAATGTGTGAATTCTTGTTTGGGAACATATAGCATAATTTGTTTTGCATTTATTTTGAGTGTTTGTTAGTGACGAAAAGAAAAAGAAAATATTCTCCTTCCCGTAGCTATAATTTCATTGAAAGAAAATTTGCATATCATTATTTTTACCTTTTTGTGGAGTTGAGTCTCAAAACATCACCAGTTTCACTATCATTCACCCTTGTGTAACAAACAACCATGAAAATAAGCGCTAATTAAAATTTAACTAGAAACTTTTATTTTTAGATCTTTACACCAACAGTAGACTAGGAATAGAGCTTTGGAATAGGCTGTGAGGATAACTCTCCAAAGCATTCAAGACAAAAAAAGAATCTTGTGATAGGGAGAGCAAATACAACCTTTGTATAATCATAGTTGGGATCCCCCTCTCGCATAGGTGTTAAACACGATGTCGCGTGCAGGAGAGCAACGAATATTATCCCTCTGAGTCTTAACCAATCATGACAGAACAATCGTATATTAGGGGTTCTTCTTGAGAATCAATTGTTTTCATTTGGTCTCGGATATTTGTTAATTATGAATCCATTCGGGGTCCTCAAGAATTTACTGGTCTGCTTGTCCTCAGTTATATTGACGAATTTCAGACTTGATATCCTGCCCATAAGTTTGAACCCAAATATTGACTGTACCTGCCCAAAGGCTAACTACGATTTGGTATCCTTAGTGGTCATAATATTTAGGGTCCTTACATGAGTTGCCAGTGAAGGGAAGTCTTTGTTGTACCTAGATCAGACGTTGGTCAAACTCACTTAGGCTCCTTGGAGGGTAACCCACAAGTAAAACCGTGAGGAAACTTACACCAAGGCGTAAGTCTGTTAAGCAAGTCGCCAATGTAATTGATCCACCCACTCAATCCTATCCCCTTCTCACTTTGTTCTCATGATGTTGGATTTCATCACCAAATTGTATGTTCATTAAGAGAAGTTATTGTTTTGCTTGTTGGTTTTCTAAATTTTTAGCGAATGTTGTTTGTTCACCCTAGTTTTACTTAAGATTGGTATTGTGGTTGATAAAGGTCTTCGTCGATCATGTACGATGAAAGGGTTTCATCTGGAAGGCTATGAACCCATACCTCTTAACTCACCTGAAGACACTTACCGTGAAGAGGTTGAAAACTATTCAGACGTTGGGAGTGTTTCTACTCCTTTAATCGAAAATCCTGAGAGAGTTATAGTAGTATTTCAGGAAGGTCGTACCCCTCCTAAAAAATTGTCTTTGACAAACCCTCACGATCCACTCCTTCTCTTAGTAGACTCCTCAGGAAACATCATAGTTGAAGATTATCCTAGGCTACCATCAAGGCCATATGAAGAACGTAACATGGAACCAGAACAACCAAATCTAAATGAAGAATATACTACCCATGTCCGCTCTACTGAAATGGTAGATCCACATCAAACTCGTGTTCATCCTATATGGATAAAGCCATCAGTTCATGATCTTTATGAAAAAAATATTTTTAATCGACCACTTTTTAAACCTCCACATACATTAGTCACCACCGGTGCAGATGCAGGACCATCAAGTCAGTTCGTTGACCATCCTGTCGAATAAACACTCAATACTTCTACCACTTCAGGACAAATAACGATTGAAACGGGATTTGTATTACCTATTCATTTGCAAAGTACCGCGACAGTTACACCTACAATCCCTCTTCAAGCAATAGCTTCATACACACCATAAAATCTCGTTGGGACACATTCACATCATAGAATCAAAAACCCTGTCATACAACAAAGCCCGATTGTAGGACAAGTCCCTACTGGGGGGAAATCCTCTGTTAGCGGAAAAATACCTCCTAGGGGGCAACCCTCATTCATTGGACAAATATTGACTGGGGGGAACCCTTGTTCAGTGGACAAATCTTGGTTGGGGGGAAACCTCCATTCACTAGAAAAATCCCAGTTGTTACCCAACCTATGGCAGGGGGACAATTTCAAACTTATTGTGTCGGAAACCCGCAACAATCTTGGGGACCATCCCAGGGAGGATCTTCAAATACCAACCCACGGGGAGGATCTCTAAGTCTCGATCCTTATGGATTATATTATGGAAAACCCTTCCCAGGTGTCCTGAATCCCACTTGGGATCCTCAAGGCCAATCATATTTTCCTCCACAGGGTCAAATCCGTTATCATCCTTCGAATCAACTTGGGTACCCTCCTCAAGGTAAACCTGGTTACCCTCCTCGGGAGAAACCTAGTTACCCCCCTCAATATCAAACTGGCTATCCTCCCCTGGGATACATTGGTTATCCTCCCCAGGGCCAAATGGGTTTTCCTTCACCTTTTACGTAAATTCCTCAACAAATGAATCCCACTTTTGCTGGCCAAAATGCACAACAACCACATATGAGAGTACCTTATGGATACAACTATCCACCACAACTATTTTACGGTCCTACTAGTGTTCCTATGCCTCGCCAGTATCATCCTCAAGCTAATCAACAATTACCTTTCCTAGATACTTTAGATCTACCGGATCTGTCAAGATTAACAAACAATCCCATATTACACGCCTCTTTTTGGGTAGTAATGCTAGCCAAATTACCATCTGATATTCCAAAATTTGACGATAAACCTGGAGAAGACCCAAATAACCACCTTATGACATTTCATCTGTGGTGTTCATCAAACTCACCGATGGATGACTCTATTCATTTACATCTTTTCCAACGTACTCTTATGGGTTCAACGTCAAAATGGTACATTGAGTTACAATGAGAAACTTTTAGAGATTTCAATTCACTTCCTATGGATTTCCTCACCCATTTCCAATTTCCCATCAGATATGAAATTGGCATGGAAATCTTGACCTCCCTTCATTAAACTAACTCCGTACATATTTATGATCATATTCATGAATGGAGATGACAACGACGGTTGATCAAAGCCACCATTCCTTACCAATTATTGGTTGAATGGTTCACAAAATATCTATTACCTCTTATTGCATGCAATGTAGCAATGGGTGGTGTAGTTACAAAAGAGGAACCCATCGCTTGTGCCCAGTATTTGGATCTGGTTTATTCCAGATTCGGTACTTTGTGTGAATTGATCCCAAATGCTCCCTGCACATCAACTGATCCATCGAAACCATCGTCCATCGCTCACTCGTATAGTGTTATCGGTTCTGTCAAAACCCCAACATGTCTCACAATCGACTCGCACAACCAATCATTCAATAATTGCCTCGAATATAGTGCATACTCCTCTCTCATCAAATTCCACCCCTAATAAAGTATCTGAAGTGAATGCAGTTCAATCTACTTCACCACCACAATCAAGGGGAGGGAAAGAAAAATAAGAATAAACCCAAGAAAAATAATTATCAAACTAAAAATACAAAAACACAAGCACAACCACCTGCTATTGAAAAGCAACCACAGCGCAAACCAAAATTTCCCTATGTTATATGTGTTGAAGATAACTACACACGAGACTGTCCCCACCAAGAAGAAGTATCCAAATTATTTAAAGGAAATTCTCAAGCCAATGTTTTGACACGTTATTTTCCACAGCAGCAGTCATTGGTTGCAAAAAATCATGCACCTCTGGAAGGAGGAAACCCAGGTGATCCTCGTAACAAGGATGCTTCATCGAGTGCACACATTTATATGTTTAATGGTGTATATTTGACCAATAGAACTACGACATATGACAAACCCTCAGGAAAACCCGGTAAGGAAAGCGTAATTAATGGAACTATGACTAATCCACCTTCCACTTCAGTTACCCCTCCGTCTCGACCTCGCCATATTGAGAAACCTAATTTTGACTCTCTCTTACGTCTGCCCAAGAGTACAATGAGAAAGTTGACTGTTAATCCTAACTCTCGTGTTGCCTAGAAATACAACATTGTTGAATATTTGTCCCAAAAACCTTGTGTGACGACGGCTCTTGAAGTTATGAAACATTGTCCTAGTCAACATAGAACTCTCTTGGAATCCATCGGAGCTATAGATCCCGAGTCATCCAATAATATCACCTTTAACGTGGACAACTATAAATCTAGACTCTTTCACCAACTTGTGTTCCAAATTGATTTTTTTGTTCATAATCAACATATTCATCGCACTCTATTGGATGAGGGAGCATCAACATGTATCATGTCCTTAGCCTGTTGGAAAGTCCTAAAATCACCTGATCTCAACCAATCTCTAACCATGTTAAAATCATTTGATGGAAGAGGTTTCAGACCTCAAGGACTGTTACAATCATTAGTTGTTCAACTGGGGGGAGGGGATTGTTTCGATCGATGTATAATTAGTCGACGCTCCTCTAGATTATAATTTATTGCTTGGAAGAATTTGGTTTTATGTTATTACCATTGTGGCTTCATCAGTTTTTCGATGCATTAATTTTACTCATCAAGGAAAAATAATGACCATCGATTAGTTAGATTACTGCACCCCTGATGCTCGCATTCAAACAACCAACAATATTCCATTTTTGGGGGATTCAAAGATTACTTGTAGTTTTACTGAAAGATTCTTCACTCATGGCAAATTTCCCCACACCTATTCCTCCAACTACGCAACATATTGCAACAGACAATATGATTTCAACTATGGTACATCAATCCCTTGAATCATATGATCCATGGATTGTGCCCAGTCCTTTAGAATTTGATACACTAGGTGACATTATGGAACTTAGTCACGTAGAGGCCGAGTACGACTCCATTCAATCTGCCTATCCTTTCCCCGATGACCAACATCTGCTGGCATCTAATTCCTATTCTCTACCATCTTGGTTAGATTCCCTATCCTCCACTTTTAATTACATCCTATGTATTTTCCCATCTGATGAATCCATTATGGAAATGCTTAATATAGAGGAGGCATCGTGGGATGACAACCACCATCGCTCATCCTTTCTTCCCAGTTTGGATGAAATTGAGAAAGATATTTCATCTATCTTTCCCATTGATATTGTTGACGCTCCCCAATCTCTAATACTCACTCAGGATATAATCTTCAAGGGAAATTTGGGAAACATATAACAAACAATCAGTGTTGACATATCCACAAAATAAGGTGTTGTGGAAAACATACAACTAGGTGTGAACTATTCAACTGAAGAGATTGAAACTTACACGACCTTGTTTAAATAATTATGTGACATCTTCGCTTGGAGCTATGAATAAATGCCAGGGATAGACCCTTTGATCGTTGTGCATGAAATCAAAACTTACCCTAGATTTAAACCTGTAAGACAGAAACTTCACCTTGTTCATCCCAAAAAAATTGCAGAAATCAAGGCAGAAGTAGAAAAGTTATTGAAATCTGGTTTTATTTATCCTGTACCTCTGACCGAATAGGTTTCCAAAATCGTTTCGGTCGCCAAGAAACAAGGGAAAATTTGTGTTTGTGTCAACTATAGGGATCTAAATAAGACTTGTCCAAAGGACAATTAACCTACGCCCTTCATCGACCAAATTATTGATAATTACGTCACAAGCATCATTTTCTCTTGTATTGATGGCTTCTTTGGCTATAACCAGATCAATATTTTACCCGGTGATCAACACAAAATATCCTTCATCTTCCCATGGGGGGCTTTCACCTATCGAAAATTACCTTTTGGCCTTAAAAATGTTGGAGCCACTTTCCAGCGGGCTATGTCGTATGCTTTCCACGACATCAAACATATTGTTGAACCCTATCTCAATGACTTGCTAGTTCATTCATCTCGTCGACAAGATCATATTGGTCATCTATGATCAATCTTTCTTAGATGTAGGCATTGCAATATACGTTTGAACCCCCATAAATTCATTTTTTTTGTTGAATCGGGGAGACTCCTCGACTTCGTAGTGTCCAAATATGGGATTAGGGTGGATCCCTTAAAAGTCAAAGCTATTCTCTCTTTACCTCCTCCCAACAATCTTACCCAACTTCAAAGTTTGCAAGGGAAGGAAAACTTTCTACGTCATTTTATCTGCAATTATTCCAAAATTACCAAAGAATCAATGAGATTACTGCAAAAATATGCCCCTTTTATCTGGGATGCAACCGCTCAACGCTCATTTGATGATCTCAAAAATGCTTTAACGAATACACCGTTGTTACATCCCCCCAACTATGTGAGAGATTACATCATTTATTTGGATGCCTCTTCTTCCACTATTGTCATGGTGTTATTACAAGAGGACAATGAAGGTACAGAACATGTGATTTACTATTTAAGTAAGAGCCTTTCAGGTCCTGAACTCCGTTATTCATATGTTGAAAAGTTGTCTTTGGCGACAGTCATTGTTTTTCAAAGGTTTCGACACTATATTTTTCTTTTCACTACCACGTTCATTTTTTACTCTAACCCCATGTACCACATCTTGACTCGTTAAGTACTTGGGGGAAAACAATCCAAATGGATCGTCATTCTCCAATAATTTGATCTCGAGATTTCCAAATCCAAAGCAAAGAAATCATTGGTTTTTGCCGAATTAATTTGCGATCTTCCCAATACTGATGAGGACATTGAGCCCAGTGATTCCCTTCTAGATGAGTCATTGTTCCTCATTAGTACGTATGACCCGTGGTATGGAGGCATTATTCTATATCTCCAGACCCAACGCTTCCAACCAGGTATTTCACATGATGAACGATGTCGCATTAGACACCATTCAAAGTACTACCTTATCATTGGAGACACTTTGTATCAGTGAGGTATTGATATTGTTCTACAACATTGCTTAACCCATGAAGAGGTTGAGCGAGTTTTAAATGATTGTCACCTTGGAGCTTGTGGTGGTCATCTTTTTGGGATGCCTACAATCCAAAAAATATTATGTGTTGGTTATTTTTGGCCTTCCATATTCAAAGACTGCATTGAGGCCATTAAAACATTCCCACCCTGTCAAATATTTCAGAAGAAAGAATGTACCCACCCAGCTCCACTCCATCCAATTGTGGACACCATCCCCTTTTCAAAATGGGGTATTGAATTCATGCAATGTAAGCCTACCTCAGTCGAGGGGCATGGTTATAGTATTGTCGCCTTCGATTATTTCACTAAATGGGTTGAGGATATCCCTACATTTCTTAACGATGGCTGAAATGAAACACTTTTCGTGTTCAATAACATCATTGTTCACTTCAAAGTCCCACAATCTATTGTAATCGATCATGGATCCCCTTTCCAAAACCAGATGATCGGTGAATTGCGCACCAAGTTGGGTTTTCTTCATGAAAATCCATCCCCTTAATATTGTAGGGGCCGAATAGAATTTACGTCAAATAATTTCATCAACTGTAAC